>LD353767.1:0-27204 GCA_001465055.1 Ptychodera flava | reverse complement strand
AGGATACGTAAATAACGAGTGAGAATTTAGACTTGTATTGTCTCGCCACGCAATGTGAATAACTAAATCGGAGAGAAATCAAAGGGGCATAGCTACCCTTTTTGACACTTTTGTGATGTCAAGAAAATAGAGAAAATTCGCTTAAAGTAACTCAGCGTGCAAAAGTGAAGACGATGCTTAACAGCAAAAATGTCAAAAAGTACCCCATTGCTAAATTAAAACAGATGATTTGGTTTACAACCACAAGACGATATCGCCTTTTCCTTTGCTGACTTACATTTATTGCCATAATGTAAGGGAAAGCTGCTATTCTAATCTATATGAAATGCACCGCCAATTGAGATTTCAATACAAAAGCTTGTATGATGTGCAGACTGTATGCGGCAGTGAGCGTTAAGCTATGCGTCTAGTAAGAATTGTGAACCCTGGCCGAACTTCACATTGTTTACACACCGAAAAAAATGTTTCTTCCTGTTATTCCTTTTGAGACATCTATCGTAACATGCTTCTTTCAAATTTAGAAATTGCTTCGGAGTATTATGTTATTCTGAGAGAGAGAGAGAGAGAGAGAGAGAGAGAGAGAGAGAGAGAGAGAGAGAGAGAGATGTACCGTCCTTAATATGATAATAAGAAATCTTCGTAAAATCTTTTGCCAACTTTAACTGTAATGATAATTTCTTTCCCTTGTAGATTGATTCATATCTTAGATTTCCACCCCACGCTGTTAACTTTGGCCGGAGGAGTTCCAGGTAAGTAAAGGGAATACTGCTCGAGATCGATCTGATTAAAATGAAATGTATAGAACGTATCCTTACCATTGATAGGTTGTCGCTGTCGTTTGCTGCTTGTCGCCTTACCGCAACTCAGTATAGCTAACGACAACCGGGAAGAGCAAATAAAGGTGGACACGTCATCTCTAAACCCATTTTTCCAGACTGAATTCACATATACTAATTTGAAGATATGACTTGTATATTTGTCGGGTTTTTCACTAAAAACTTAGACTAGTGAAGGAACTTTTTTTGGTTCAGTGATCCTGTTGTTGTGCAATGTCACTGCATAACCACTCATCTGTCAGTCTCCCACAGGCCACCGATTCCCCGTCAAGTTTAATTATCAGGTACGCCGAGACCCATTAAAAAATCAAACAGCCATGATTGAAATATGAAATCAAAAGACGGAAAACATCGGTGCATAAAATTCGGCTTGTCTTATTTTTTCTTCTCTTGTTCTTACAACTACCAATCCAAAGATCCTAACATGGATGGTATGGATGTCTGGGCAACCATATCTGAAAACGAGACATCGCCAAGAACAGCGATGGTATTGCAGTATGACACTCATCCCGTGAGCCCATGCCTGACAATAAGGTAAATCATAATGATATACACAGCGTGGGTCGGTTGAAATTCAAATGAAACAAAGTATTCACTTCCTCATGAAATGGCTCTGCTCAGTGGTATTGAGGGCTTATTTTGTGTGCATACAGGATTATAATCTAAGGAGAGGTGCACTCGTTTGTAATTTTTTTTCGAATTTCGATGTGCCTGTCTTGGATAGAGAAAAGGCGAAGGTGACTGGTAGGTTTCCGAGTCGAATGGGATAGGCCAGCTTTAATCGTTTGGTATGATGCAAAATATGCTAGCATTTGTCAAGGCAAAAAAACGTACGATTTTTCCGTGACAGCATAGTATCGAGTCATCATCCTTCGTTTTGACTTAAGGTACTGTGCGCCTCGAAAGCAAAAGACTTAAACATTTGCTCAAACTTTCCTCGAGGAATATCTCAAAAATTATCTTTTTCATAATCAAGAATAAAAATCGGGGGTCTCCGTGCAAATTTTGTTACTAGGGAAACAAATTACGCAAGATTTACACCGATGTTTGAAATTCAAATGGCCACCATCCTTGCGGTAACTCTATGAAGAAAAATAAAATTTTCAATTTTGGAAAACCTAAGAAGTTGAAAAAGTTTTATTACACCAAGAGCTTTAAAATAAGCCGCAATATGTTGTAGATCAGAATAGAATTGTAAAAGTTTACGAGTCCGCTTATCCGCCCCAGAGGTGCAGTCTATCTTTATGTCGGAAATGTTGCCCTTTTCGATGCAGTTATTTGAAATCCATTGTCAACAATTGTTATTGTGGACAAGTTTCACTGGTTTTAGGGTGAACAGGTTGAAGAGCAACTATGATTACGATGGAATCGGTCACGTGAGGGCGATGTCAGTCGATTGGCATTCCGATCGATAAGGTTAATTCTGCTTTGAGTCGTATTCAAGGAAACAAGGAAACTCGAGAGTGTGAAGAATGTTTGATCCTGACGTTGTTGTACGACCCCCATGCGTGTTATCATTATGTAATCAGAATGTTGGTATCCCGAATCTTTCTCTGAATTTTTATCAATTTTAATTTTAGAGCCGGAAATTATAAGCTTATTGATGGATGGTATGATGCCGTACGGAATATTACTCCTGAAGTTGATAACATAGATACGGGTAAGCAAAAGATTCAGATACTAATTCCTATTTGTCATTAGTACTTGTCTACTGATAATTGTATGCAACAATATTGACCTCATTCAAGAGACGATTGTATAATGATCTATTAAGTATGAACGAGGGGGTGTATTTATATTTATAATAAACAATCAGCACGCCTATTCTTCAGCCACCATATACGGCATGACGTTTAAACCCAATATGTTCAGGCAAGTGAGTGAATCTTTTCCAAAAAACAACCGTTGTCGAATTACAAAACATATGAAATAGCCCTGGCTTTTGTATTTTTACACTTGCTTAATGTGTTAAATCACAGGATCCTGGTTTCCCCCTCCGGAATTAGAGAATCCCGACGTACCTGACATCACGGATCCAAAGTCTGGGACATGGCTTTTTGACATAGCAGGTAATGTCATCTTCACACTCAGTTCTCGAGCAAGCTTATCCGAGTAACTGCCAAAAGAATGTGTTTATATTGAATCGCTTGTTCGGACATTTCTGAATCGTACTTTAAACGGTTTTCAACTGTAAAAGCGTGCATGCCAGAGATCGTTCATTGACAGTTTGAATATAACAAGAAAAGAGATGCAAAGTTCAAATTGATGAAAAGTTTATGAGTCAAGATGTGATACTTGCGTAAAGCTGCTATTGAAAATCCTCAGAGGTACTATTTCTTTGTCAAAATTACTTCGTTCGTTCGGTAACAAGTACATGTAAATGTATTTACAGTGAGGTCAACTCCCAATTGATACTGGGTTTCACCCCACGCGCCATATATCGTCTGACATGACAGTATGCGAGATATTTGAAAGATTTCTGGATTGTTATCATTTCTTTCCTCCGGTGTAAAAATGGCCAAGGTGGTCTGAATTTATATTCAAAGAATAAAAATGTGACAAAATAGCAGCTTTAATTTTTTCGGCCATAACGCACTATATTACAAAGATCACTGATTATATTTAATGGTATACCGTTGAGTAGCGTGCCCATCCACTGTCTGCAAACTGGTGGAGTCCCTGTCCTTAATTAATAGTTTGGATATGCTACAAATTGAAACACAACCACCGTCTTAAAGCAATACATCGAAAAAAGAAATGCATAACCACTATACCATACAAATGACCCTGTACATCATGTTTTATTGAAGTAACGAGATAACTCGAGGGTAATACTCCATATGCCAACCCTCGCTTAAAATCAATTGAATTCGGTTTCCATTTTGTTTCTCACGGACCGTAAATTTTCCGGGACAATACCTGGTCCAGTAAATGTTACACTGAAAACAGTACCTTCAGCCAGCCTAACGGATCTTTACCAAGCTACACTATAGCTAGATGTAGAAACTTACAGAAGAAATGTTTCTCTATTCTTTCAGCTGACCCACGTGAAATCAACAACTTGGTAGACAGTATGCCAGCGAAGGTTACAGAACTGTTTCAGATAGCGGCAGGGATAACAGCAGAGTCACCGGAACCCTTTTATCCCCACAGCACCCCCGAAATTGCCAACCCTAACGTCTTCTTCAACGGCACTTGGACACCAGGATGGTGTTAGGCATAATTGTCACAAATTTTGGGAACACAGTTTCGATGTGCAACGACTCTTATACTGAACGCACTCACTTCATATGACGTCACGCCACAACCGATTAAATCCATACGTGAACGCATCGTCAATAACAGTGCTGCCGGGCATTCTATTCTTCTTACGAAGCTATTGAATACAGGACAACACTTATCAGTAGCATCTGCATTCAAACATACTTTAAGTGAGATTACGTAGATCACAGTCCTTGTGTAGATATATCTCTTTCAAAAGAGTTACGAATCTTTCGATCGATAAATAAAATCCAACTTAAATGCCACTGAAACTGATTGTCTTTACTCTATTTATCCTGTAACACACAAGCGTTGTCTTGGATTGCTTGAACAACTTTAAAGCCCCAGTATTTCCAACTTTTAACAATTTTGTTTCATATTTTTTGATTAAATGGCATCCTCAGTATGTGAAAGTAGACCATAATTAATACTGAATCGAATGGTTCGCATGTCCAGCCGGCCTCACAAACGTGTACGATTAACAGTAAAAGGAGTGAAAAATGACTTCTTGTCCGGACTTCTTGTCCGGACTAGAAGTCAGGCTATGTCGACACACGAAACGAAACGTAATCACACCACCGCGCATGCTCAACCACATCTACTCAAGTTGTACAATGGCATCCATAGAAACCTATGCTCTTTGAAATCGAAACTGGAGACTCATGCAGCTAAAAACGCGCACAAGTTCGGCGAAATACCGGAAAGATATAAATATGGAAGTGTTTACAGATTGTTCCGACTATAATGAGCTGTGCAAACAAACGTCTTGAACAGCTAAACTAACGATGGAGGCAGTCGATCGTGAGCTTCATGCAAAGCATTGCACGTTGTGACCGACGGTACGGAGATCAAGTTTGCTGAATGAATTGAGAGAGATAAACGTATATAAATAAAAATTCAATACTTCAGCATCGTAATCATTAAACTAGTCGTTTCTTCCATTATGCAGTATTATGAAAATTTCGTTGAAAATAAATGACAGGACCGATTCTGCTCCGTCTACTCAAACGAAGTTTAGTGTATGGTTGGGCTACGCTGTACAGGATAGGCAGCACAGCGCATCAACTTCGCTTAACGTTGCCGTAATTGGAAACGCTAAGAAAGGAACAAATTATATCTTGAATGCAGTACAAAAGTCTTACTAAGTAAATTTAAAGGTATTTCCAAATAATATCGAATGTAACGGGTATCTAATCCTCACAAGGACTACCGTAGTACAATTATCGGCTAGCTGCGATGCGATGGAGCGCCAGGCATGGTAGAAGTTCGAAAACAAGAGAGATCCCGGCCGGCCTCACTGCAAAGTCGTCCCCGTGCGCACCCGGCCCAACAGCAAACTAACCTCTTGGTTTGATTCTGTTGTTTACTCATTTTTTGTAAAGAATTCATGATACATATATCAGACTTTCACAACTGCACAATTTGCTTAGGACTGTGATTTTGGCTGTATTCTAAACACGTTCGGAGGGAGCTATGGCCTACCACTAAGGTAAATTGACTAATTATGCACAACTTTCAAAGGAGAACAAAATCACATAAACAGTCAATGTCCACAAGCACTAATGTGAGGACCAGGGATTGAGGACTGCCCCTTTAAAGCCTATTCTTCGACAATTTCCTGGCACAATTTTTACTCACAAAAGAATGCAATTTTAGCTCTTTCAAACACAATATTTTTTGATGAATTTGGTAGATCTGCCCATCTTGAAACATACCAAATCACTTGAAGTTGAATTGATCATGACACTTGAAATTTGAAGTTTTGTGGGAGTCCCATACACGAATTGGTCCCTTTGAACTCTAAAGTTCAATTCTGACCCCATGAGCTTCATTTTTCAAGGTGTCGTCTTTACAAGGATCTACTTGCCGTTCAGAATTGTTAGATAATCGGAAGAGACGCCAAAGCTTGTTATTTTCAGCCTCATTCGCCCGACAATAACAGTTTTGTCTAATACATTTCAATCGAAAAATCAAACTTTACACATATGTTTTATAGTGCCTAACGCCTATTCGTGCGATGTGTGACACATTTTAGATATAATTACTCGGGCAAAAGTCAATATACCTCCTGCGCGAGTCCAAACAACATTCCGAGATTGTATCATATCTTCATGAAACGGGTTTGGTGAATACGTCTATAGAAAAAAATGGGACATTTGTCACAAAATTGAGTCCATTATACGGGGCACTGCGACCGATAATGCAGAATTCTGACGTGATATCGTTGGCAGTTTTGCTGTATCTTGTTATTTCTCATGAGAGAGTGGCCCAATTTTGCAGATTTTCATGGCATCGATCAACTTCTTTTGAATCAGTATGACACAATGAAATTTCTTTGATAAAAGTTTATAATGCATAAGAAATATCCAGAGCGTTATCGCGCGATACGTAAAGCCTCGTGATGGGATGACCTTGCGCAGTACGACCGTAATATCAAAACCGCCATCAACACCTACAAAGTCCACAAAATATTGATTAGTCGTTCTCATTTTAATTTTTGTAATTGGTGACATAACACTGAAATTCCTGCACCAAATTTGATGATGTCGGGTCTGCGTCACCCTCACAACGAATATGTCCTAGCTACTTACGGGATTACAACTCCTCCATTGTGTAAGTTTATTTTTGCTCAAAGGGTGATGGGATATCACCCATAAATATCCACGGAATACATTCATGCAATATTTGGACAATGGCTGGACAATACTTCCCCTTGTCACCAAGGGTGTACTAACGTCTCGATCAGCGCTGGTCCGTTCTTTTCCGTCAACTATGTCAGGAATTCATGAGATGCTTTGAGCCGTAACTCCCGTATAAAGGGTCATATTACTTACCTGCGTCTGAAGTCTCGTAGTTTATTGTTAACACGATTGGAACTAATTTGGGATAATTGGATGGTGAATAATGTCAGTTTAATCTGCAAATGTAAGCTCATCTGCTTTTCTTTTTAGTTAAACACTTGTTTTTATGAGTAATTTGTAATATTGCCACATTCAGCTATAGGGCTCCTAACAATTTTGTGAAATTTGAATATGAAGATCCAATTATCCCAAATTAGTTCCAATCGTGTTGGTTGATCGGTCAATTGTTCCCAATCTTATTCAATTTAGCGTTTCTCTTATTATTTATTTATATATTTGTTTGTTTTTTTGTTTGTTTGTATGTTTGGGTTTTTGTTGGTTTACTTATTTGTTATTCATTTATTACTTTGTTTCTGTTTCGTTTATGTTTATTTATTTGTTTGTTGTTTAATTTGTCTAGTTTTCGTTTGGTTGATTTCGTTTTTGTTTTGTTTTTGTTTTTGTTTTGTTTGTTTGTTTGTCCTGGCTTCCGTGTGTCTGAGCATGCCGTTGGAAAAACACATTTACGATGAAAGCGTTTTCATTTACTACCGTGACGCTCCCCAGAGAAAAAAGGTAAATATTCAATATACGAAAAGTCAAGTATTGGGAGAAATGACCAAAGTTTCAACATGCTGCTCATCCAATGCATAGCTTATACGTTCATTTCCCTAGGCTTTAACACTGTAATGCCATATCGATTGAACATGTCAGTTTTAATCAATGTTATGTAATCGATGATATAGTTGTAGAGCATTTTCAAAACTGTAAAATACAGAATATTAATGTGTAAGGCAAGGTATAATATCAACTTTTTTCAACAAAAAAACTGAGTTTATTCTTGTGAACACTGATTAATGTAAGCCAGAAGCAGCATTGCTAAGGCAAGCAATTGCTTTCAGTAGTCACTAGTGAAAAGAGAAAAGGAGAACTTCATTCGATGCTTTAGAAACTAGTATCGAGTTTTCTTCGTGTGCCCTATGAAGCTGAGACGTGTAAAACATCGGCGTTTCTACTGGCGGATTAATCTGACATAGTTGAAGAGAAAACAATTTTGACAATGTACTAACCCCTTTATCTCGTGAGAGTTCTCGCACTGACGAGACTTCAAGTACAAAGTGTATTTCTTCTGTATAACAAACTCTTGTGAAATCTGCGTAAACATGGATATTATTGCATCTGAAGGGAGGAATATCGATTTCAAATCGGGTCGGCATGTTTAATACTGGTATGTGCATGTATTGTGAACATCGACCGTTCGATGATCTTCGATCTGTAATTTTTCCCGAATCGGCCCATCAAGATTAGAATTAAAATGCATGATTGCCTTTTGTGTGACCACCTTCTTACTGCATCGTGCCAGTGTTTAGCACAACGCATTGTCAATCATTCAGCTAAGTATACTGGACCATCATTAATGTCTTATGCATGTTTAACAGCAGACGTTGCGGCTGACTAAAAAATACGGATTCTGCAACTAATTGCCGTATTTACAGTCGAAAAGACCATACTACTTATCGCCAAAACGCCCCTAATATTAATCTACCTCATGAGTGAAGGACAAAAGATGATAAAGAGTCAGTTTCACTGTCCCTGTAGTATCCCGCAGTCAGTGACAAGAGTACGCTGGCCTATTGAAGGACTGCCTAACCAATCGATACTTTACTTTTCATTTGTGCATACACATGTAAATCGTCTTCTCTGAATCTGAAATAGGGGTTCGAGTTCATGCGATAGAACGATGTATATTTCTTTACCGTTTGAGGAATGGGAATTTTCTTCTTTTTTTTTATGTTGTCAGTAAAATTCCCAAACAAGGTTTTCCGACGTCTAAATTTAGAGGAAGGGTGGAATAGTTGCAGGTAAGACTTGCATTTTGTCTTCAGTGAATTTTAACTATTGTTCGACTGCTACGAGTCCCTGAGACATTCCTCGACGGAAAATTGAAACTCATGGAATTTCATTTTATTTACATCTAATTAATACAATTATCCTCATTTGTAGAAAGATGTCTAAAATTGTTCCAAAGGTTGTATATACATATTTAATCTCTGTCTTAACAAAGACCAAGTATTATCGCACACTCTACCTGTACGGAAGAAGTTTGTAAAATATATAGCACAGAAGAGAGCTGAACTACATTCTTTGTTGTGACACACCTCATCCGCAGTCTGTATTCTAATTCGCCAATTGATAGTCACGTGGGATGCGTTCTTTTTGTGCTGATCCACGTAAACGATGTCATCAGGCATCATTCGTTTGAACTGTTGCCTGCCAGGCATCAATTCTGAAAAATGATGCCCGCTGACGTCAAAAACGATATTTGACGCGAACGCCGAACGGAATGTAAACAAAGATGTCGTCTGCGGCCGATCGAAACGATAATCCAGAAATTTCTTGGTTTATCCTACTTTCTGAAGAAGAATTGAATGCTTTGGTTTCCAACAAGGACTCGATACGGTCAAAAACTATAATCAAAAGTGAATTGAACGTTTTGCAGAAGTATTGCGGTCTTTTTAGGAAAAACTTTTTCTTACTGAACCACTCCAACATATTACATCATAGACCTACATGCGACAAGTTCTGTGTATAGTACGTTCTTATGCATGGCTACGGATGAGGTGTGTTTCAAAACACATATTGACTGGCATGAAGGCAACAGCATACGTCTTTAACCCCTCGGGCCTGTGAGTCACCCCCAAAAACAGACTGTTTCCCTCGGCCTACGGCCTCGGGAAACAGTCTGTTTTTGGGGGTGACTTACAGTCCCTCGGGGTACAGACGTATGCTGTTGCCCACATAGCCAGTCAATATGTGTATAATGTCACTTGGCGTGCATTTTATCAACTCTCCAACCTTCACGACCTCTTTGAAAAAGGTGTTTCCTAATTTGATATATTGTGATGTAACGAACAATTTTAGTACTGAAAAACTACTCCCTCCTGTTAGTGAAATGAACTGAAATATAAAATAGGTCGCTTCCAACCGTTGCTGAATCTTGCTGTCATCGTTACTGTTTGAAGCATCCAGAAACCAT
Source organism: Ptychodera flava (assembly GCA_001465055.1). Lineage (NCBI taxonomy): Eukaryota > Metazoa > Hemichordata > Enteropneusta > Ptychoderidae > Ptychodera > Ptychodera flava. The sequence goes on along the minus strand of LD353767.1, from coordinate 17,230 downwards.
AGCAGTGTCTTGTGAGGCGAAATGAACAACAAGGTGAGCTGACTTTTCATGTATAGCAAGAATTATGAAGTTTTATTTAACCATCTAAAATACATGTTGGAAATATTCATAGTCTACATCAATCGAATCGTACGAGACTTTGTAACGTATATTGGATGTTAAGTAAGCGAAAGTAGATTGTCCAACAGAAGTGACTAATAAGCCTTTACTCAGAACAATTCACGTAGCTAATTAATCAAAGCGAGCGATTTTACCAGTAAATATTTTAGCGTTTATTCTCGTCGGTGTTCCAGAACAGCGGAACACACATTGCCAAAAGTGGCATTTATCGGATGCGTTCCAAATACATTTGACAACAGGCATTTCTAACACCATCCTGGCGTCCAGGTGCCGTTGAAGAAGATGTTGGGATTGGCAACTTCGGCGACGTTGTTGGGATACCATGGGTCCGGCGACCCTGCTGTCATCTGTGCCGCTATCTGACGGAGTTCTGCAACCTTCTCTGGCATACTGTCTGCCAAGTTGGTGGTTTCACGTGGGTCAGCTGAAAATGCAAAGAAAGAAATTCCGTTTATGTATAATCTTTTTTTTTTCATTTATTGTGACTTGGGGATCTCCCTTCTATAAAAGTCCAAAGGGTTATTTTTGGAAGAAAAATTTATATATTATCTCATGCCCACCATGCTCACGGGAAACCATCTCATATGCCCCAGATTGTTCACATGCTACACGCTAACGAGATAGCATTTCCTGTGCATGACTCGCTATCTCGTGCGCATAAGATAGTATCTCTACGCAAGATTTGTGTGACAACTTCAATACCGGAGAAACACCTTCATTGTTTCTACCATCTTTGCTTCGTTTATATCATATAGCTTGCAAACTACAGATATTTTTTGCCGCCATGGAACCACAAAATTAGGAGGGTTAGCTTGGCAGTCTACAGATTTTGGTGAAAAATTATCAACAATATGTTCTTACATAATTTAAGATACTATTTTGCGAACTATATCTGTTAATATTATATAAGTCAATAGTGAAAATATATATATATATATATATATATATATATATATATATATATATATATATATATATATATATATATATATATATGCGCCAAAACGGGACACGAGACTCTACATGTGCCCGAAGGCTATTGAAATTTTTTTCGACGTGAGCAGGGCAAAGGTTCTCCTCTTCTGAGTGTACAAGTACCTTGTTGGGGTTAATTATATGTTTTTATTTTATGCTTCTCTTGCATAGTTTCACTCCGAAATGTTAGCATCATTTGCAAAAGGTCATCATAAATCGACAAAATCCGTTGGAAAATTAAACGATTTTCATCATCCAAAGGCAAACCATACACATTTAATTCAATGCTATGCAGTTTATCGGTTTTTTTATGCATTATTTTCTAAACTTTCTAAAATACGCATTGCCTTTATTCGTGTAATTGTAATTAGATCATTTTAAATTGAATCTCGAGCCTGGTAAGTCGAAAAGCGTTCCACCTCAAATTTCAGTCAAATGTTGACAATGCGGCCGCGCTGTTCGATACATCAGCCATGTAACAACAGCTGGCGAAGAAATAAGGATCGCATTACCTTCTATGTTGAAAAGCTGTGTACCGATCTTTGGCGCTTCCACGTCCGGTATATCAGGGTTCTGCAATTCCGGCGGGGCAAACCAGTTATCTGGGGTGAAATACATTAGCAAGCATGAAATATACAAACAAAAGGTGTTGCCATTCCTAGAAGCTGACGGAAATGTCGTCGCGTACAGTTACTACTGCAGTTTCTTCAGAAATATTCTTTCGTTTAGCTGTACATGAATATATCTCGCCATGGCTGATAGTGATTTAAGGCTCGTTGCAATCAATTATTCAATGAACTGCAGTCACCACGTGTGCTCCGAGATATGTAAAGCAGCGTGCAATCATAAGGGAAAGTTAGCTATAGCACAGGCGGCCCAAAATGTATTACTGAGTTTTTCTCACTGTTTTCTCTATCATTTGCTCTCCTTTTCTTCATGCTCTGACTGATCGGAGTGAATAAAATAAATGGTTATATAACCTAACCTAGCCTCTGCGACTCTTTATTTATTTTACACCCTATTACAAGGACGTATATCTCTCATACACACATGTTGTAATTAATTAGTCAACACAACTAATTATGCTAATCCGTGGACTTATCAGAGGTTGGTCAACATTGGAAAGATAGAAATGTAAATTAGTAACCTTTCCTATCTTTCGCGATGTTGACCAACCCGTAAAATTCCTGATAAGTCCACGGAAAACAGTGTGAAAAATTCAGTAATAGTTTTTTTGGCCGCCTGTGGCTATAACTGTAATTATAACAATGACAGTGACAGCAAGCGTCATCATCAGGGTCATCGTCTCACCTGTCCGTATGTTGTCAACTGCCAACGTGATATTTCTTATGGCGTCAAATCTTCCATCAATAATCTTGAAACCTCCGGCTCTACAATTGATAGTTGTAAAAAAAACTGTGGTAGTAATAACTGGCATTAATGTAAACAAGGGAAAACGGAACTTTCCATCAAGTAAGTGGTGACAATACTGGTCTTAAGGGTTTCAAAAACGGATAATATGATCTGCGGAGGAAAATTACTTAAAATTAGAATTAAATCACTTAGAATCTTTCAGCTTCAACAAGACCACATTTCACTTTGCACATTATTGTGCAATTGTCAGTTTACACATTCAAAGTTCAATACAAAGTGATCGTCAAGCCGTACACTTGACAGTCTCCCCAGTAATGTATGGTTTCAGCACAATGAGCATCAGTGAAATACGGGAAATACAATTTTACCCGGGCAATAACACTTATTCTTCAGCACATTTTACCCGGGCACTAACACTTATTCTTCAGCACATTTCACCCGGGCAATAACACTTATTCATAAGCACCAACATCAAATAACATATCACTTACCTGAGGCTGGTACAATTGCTTATCGGATCGGTATCATGATGCAACATTGCTATGGTCCTCGGCGATTTCTCGTTCTTTGATATAGTACCCCAGACATTCACACCATCCATGGCAGGATCTTAAGATTTGCGTTGAAAGACAGGGAGAAACAAATAAATAAACAAGGAGTGAATTTATCAAATAAGTGATATTGGAGCCGATCTCACCGTCTGAAACAATATCACGTCAAATCTGTCACCCAGAAGGTAAAAGAGAGCATATTATTGGTATCAACATTGAAATATTGTTACTTATTGACAACTTTAACACAGCAACTAGTTGAGCCATTACTACCCAATTTTAAGAATACTTTGCTTAATCTTTCAACAACTGAGTCCATCTGTCTAACATTGGAAATAAGACTCTCAACTTGGCTGTTTGAATGCACGGTGTAAACAGAACTCGACGGGCACGATCGTCGGCCGATAGGAGACAACTAGGCAACGTCGACGTCGCCATGCAGTGTTATGCTGAAGTGCAAGTGTCCCATGCTTTGAAGTAAATTTCCACTTCGAACATTTGAAAACCATAAACAACCATGTCTGTGTTGAAGCAAGTTGCCATCTCTCAAATCTTAAAGGCACCTGTCAAGCCATACTATGTTTGAATGATTTGTTCCGGTTTTTAAGCCAGTTGCCATTAACTAACCTGGTTCTCCTCCGGCCAAAGACACCAGTGTTGGGAGGAAATCTACGACGTGGATAAACCTATAGAAATAGAAACAATAGCAAATTGCTGTTGACAGGGTACCTGAAGTATTGTCTTCAAACTTTCAAAGACACATAATGTTCTGAAATTCGTACTGTCAAGCAGACAATGCGGCTATGAACGACTATAAATTAATTGTCCAACAAAAACCAAACTATGAAAATGTGAATAATCAGAGTGTTGAAACAACACAACTTTAAGAGAATTATCACGAATTATCACAAGATGTGTATGAAACGTTAGGAAATATATTGAAGAGTGTCAAATTGAGTGACTCTCCTGAAAAGTAAATCTTCTTGTCGAATGGTACTTTATATAATGTTCAAATGTGTTTACTTATAACGCCATTAATCTAAATCAATTGGCGAAAAATGAAATGTTCAGGCAAGAGAATACAAATGATTGGTGTATCCTTAGGTAATTTTAAACCGCGCCTGACCGACTGGAATAAATCAATATTTGCAGTAAACACCTATAAAATCGACTTTTCTCACAGCACTGTAATTTTCAAAATTTTGAATTTCTTACCCGTTGTTCACATATCCTTTCTTCTCCAACAGTGGACTGTGCACAAAGCCGTTCGCTCTTATACCGCCCTCAAAGGGGCTTCCAACAGCACCACGCAAAGGCCAATTGACGCCTAAACCCCACGGGCCGCCATTCTGCAACGGATGTCAGATGATCGGAAAAAGAAAGTCTGAACGACTCGGAGGAACAGAACGCATTAGTGAGCAAGAAAGATAAATAAATCGGCAAGATGACAAAATTGTGAAGAATAACTCGACCGGCAACGATATCGAGGCATTGTACTTACGTCAGCGATATAGATAATTACTGTGTCTTCGTACATATCATTTGCCTTCAGCGCCTTGGTGATATTCCCGATAGCGTCATCTATCATAGATATCATTCCTGCAAGGTCATTGCGAGGTCACGTTACTTACAAGATGCAGGCACTTTATCAATCGATAGAGGTTTGTCTTTGAACCGTGCAATCATCTAATGTTCTCGTTCAAATCTACAACGTTACGGCACCCTAAAATTAAAATGCTCTAATCAAGTATAAAGGAAAGTTGTTCAGAACTTAATGGACCACGGTTAGGTCTTACCTCGGTATGTTTGAAGATTTGGCACAGGTGTCGGAGAATACAAATCCCTGTAACGGTCCGGTACCTGAAAGGAGCATAGAAGACTATTATCTGAACTTTGCCCGATTGCAAATATATTCCTCTTGAGATTGAGTAAACGTATATATCTGTTGGCGCAGGAATTACAAGAGGTATGGATGGCACTTCAAAACTGGAATGAGTGGTACTCACCTGGAATGGGAAGTGGGGCAGTAGGAAACTCATGTACAGGAACATTGGTGCGTCTGGGTTATGTCTTTCGATCAGCTCCACAGCTCTTGCATTGAGAACTTCCTGTTGTATGACATTTTCAACAATGGTAAATTTCATACATCAATCATTTTTCATATGATTTGAATAAAACAGATCGAGTGGAACATAGCGTGCGTCATGTGAGTTTAAGTTACTTTCAGCCGAGAGTTACTTTTGGAATATGGCGCTCTGAAATTGGACCTCTCCACATACCTACCTACCAGCCTACCAGCCTAACTTCCTACCTACCTATCTACCTACCTACCTACCTACCCCCCCACACACACACACAAACACACACAAACACACACAAGCACATATATACATACATACATACATACATACATACATACATACATACATACATACATGCACACATAGTTCTGTTGTCGCAAACATACAACGAAAACAAAGCTGAAGCGATTATTTTATTGTTGTACTATTTTTCAGGCAGCGTCTGGGACAATCCTGTTGGGTTAACACCTGCATCCTGATATGAAAAGTCAAAACCGCCTTTTTCATATTTCTTTCATTCTGATATTCGTCTGGTAGAATCTGGATTGGATATAGTGTAATATCACTGAATCTGTCACGCTAAAATGTATGAACCGACGATTTAGGCAAAAGCCTTGTTACTAAGCTGGCAATGCCGCTAGATTGTCAAAGTGTTCACTTACGCTGGCATGGGTTCCTTGGTGATGGAACATAGATCCCGTGTTATCCTGGAAATCGAGTCCCGTCTCCCCGGCGTCCAGTCCGAACAGCTGATTCACAGGATCAAAGATCGACACTGGACAAATGACGTACCACAAAGAAAATGGAGTTCTGCCTTTTATTGCAATTATTTTGTATTTGCGAAAGAGTTATCAGGCGGCCTTGTCATTTTTAGCCAGTAGAACCCCCTCTTTAATGCGCAGTTTTTATCAATCACTTTTCCCTCGCTGCCTCTAGATTTCACCGTCTTTATTGAATTCCATATTCTTTGTCGGTGATGTTGCATCTACTCAATAATAACATATTACGTAGACAATATCAAAATAGAAATTCTAAAATCACTAACGGCGCCGTCACCCACTGCCCATCTCATTCACTGCAATACGCCGTGCGGCAATAAAAGGAGAATTGCTTCTGGTCACCATAGCTTCTTTCTAAAAATAGGGTGACGGTTTTCATATTTTTTTAATTCTTAATTGCTGTAGTCAGTCAGTCTGCTTTACAAACGTGTAGTTCAAAGTCCATGTACATGTCTTGTATTGAATTCTGGTTTTTTGAATGATGGCAAAGAAAGAGAATAGTTCATTTTCTCCACCGTCGATTACTGCTCTACAGAAACAGATAAAAGTGTTGATGCAATAGATAATAAATCATGCGTCTTTTTTAGCCTCATGGCAAAAAACTCCTATAACAATAAACATCATGTCTATGTTGGTGGGTGGTCATCGATGGGTTAGTTTGCTATATCAATTTTGTATTGTTTTCCGTGAAGTCCACATAAATATATTTTTTGCTAATTTTCCAGCACATCAGAGGTGATCTTTTGAATTCGTTAGTACAGAACCTGCTATACGTATCTCATATCTTGTAAAGGAAGTTTAGAAACCATACAGAAAGTGTCACATATCTATCGGTTAGTAAAATGACATGATTAAATTTAAGATTGGAGATAAAAATCATGAAGTTACAGCTAAGAAATGCTACCATCGGCATTAGCTGTTGCCGTTCACTGTCACGCATTCCTATTGGTTGCGCTTTGTCAACAATCGAGATATCTATCGCATTTTATTACGTGTAGATAGTGACGTCAACAAAATTGATCGAACGTTGAACAGATATGAGAACAGAATAAGTATTTACGTCAATAGTGTGGAAGAAGGGCCCACTTCCGGCTCTATGCTCACTTCTGCTACATTATTTTATATTTGAGGCCAGAAGTGTTCATCAGCTGTCTCCGTGTTCTTCCATGTATACCCTGGACATACTGCAAACTAACGTCAACTTTGCACATGTTTGTAATGATTTAGCTTTTATTTCAGGACTACTTGCTTTGAATTTCATGGTTTTTGCTGACACGGTTAAAAAACTAAAAATAGGCATAGGCAAACAATATTATATAATTTATTCAAACACGGGAGCTGGACATTCTGGATAACCTTACAATTACAAGAACTACTGTTATCGCTAGTACAACTTCAAACAATCACGAAACACGTTTCTTACCTGTTTGAGAGTAGTACTCAATCAAAGGATTGTAAATTCCGAAAAACGAATCGAATCCACGATATGTCGGTGTAACATCCCAGCGACAAAATCCAAGATGCCATCTGTCATAGGAAAGAAGTGGTAGAGATTTTACAATTTATTGATGCTTATATCGCTGTTATTATACCTCGACGGGAATTTATAACGTTTTAGAGTAACAATATTGAAATGTCAGAGTTATCAACAGTTACTGTAGTTGAAAGTAGTGGACAACGTGACACCTGTGTAGTTGATTTAGTCCCTTGCACTGATACGCACGTAGACTGCTCAGGAAGAAGGCCGAGGCTTCATGATACCTTTGACTTCCTGACCTTAAATGACCGATAATGGACCAATTATGCTCGCCGCAACATTCTGATAAAGCCGACGGCAATGAAGAATTTCGAATCATTCGATGGCGTCTGCATGGCCGTCGTGCATTTTTCGGCCATGGCTCACCATAACCATTGAGTGTTAAAAGGGTACTTTCAACTGAGCAAAACATTGTGAAACTTAGAGCATTACTAAGTTCTTGATTGGGTTAAAATGAACTTACTTTCCCACCATGTAGTTGGTGTATCCAAGTTCCTTGAGATATTCAGGCAAGATTTTGTACTCTCTAGTCAAATACATCGGCTGGGCAGGCATAATCATTGCATGCTACATGGAAATATACATCAACATATTTTAATAGCTGATCAGTTTAATTTAATAATTCATTTTTTTCACCACGCACGGATTGCCATTTTCAAACGTTTGTTCTCCTTGTTTCATTGAAAATAAAACAAGAAAAAGATGATGTTATATGAAAGGCGATAGGCTGTTATTTTTCAATATACACTCGGGGACCGGAGACCGCGGCATTGCTGTTGTAAAGATATTTGAATGATGGGGTTTATATTTCGTTTAATAAAATATATATTGCTATACTTACACCCAAACCATATCTGTATGGATAGTAGCCTGTCATTAACGCCGCTCTGGTTCTGTAGTAATAAATAGGAGACAAAAACCTTTGTACACAAATACAGTATAAGGAACCGTGTAATGCGACTGAGGTATCGAGCATCTTCCACCGTTTCATCGTTGGATGGTTGTGTAACAAAGCTCCTATGGAAACAACAAATTTAAGGTAGAATGCGCCTCGAAAATGAAAGGCTTAAACTCTTACTCAAACTTTCCACAATGGAACATTCAAATTACAAATTGCCCAGCATTTTGGGATATTTGAAATTCAAAATGGCCGCCATCCCTGTATAAACTCGATGGGGGAAAATTGAATTTTGGATTTTCGAAAAACTAAGACGGTGGAAGTTTTTCTTTCTCTGGGAGCTTTAAAATGAGCCCCCCACAAGTGGTGGATAAGAAACGAATTGTGTAAATTTGAGAGTCCGACTATCTGTCCCCGAGGCGCGTTCTACCTTCACGTGATGTCAAATACAGTAATCAACAGAGGTGGAATCTTACACCACGACTTTCGAATCCACAAGCCTGATATAATTAGCTTACGTTTATAATATTCAGCATGATAATGTCTTTGCTTTCGATTTGTTATTTTATAGTTTAATTTTATTTGTGCTCTATGTTTATTTTCTATCTGCTATAAAACCGAACATATATAAATATTTCTTTTTTCTCTACATAGCAAACGTGTCTCGCGTAAATTTCATTATAGTCGTCATTGCAATTAATTTGACCACTAATTTTTTTCGGTACTTTTAATTTCCTATGAATTAGACGATATCAAATCGAAATTATTCGAAGGAATTGACAGCTGGTGAAAAGTTGACATCGGAAAACGTGAGCGCTGCTACCCCAGTATAATAATGGATTTGCTAAATTCTTCCTTCGTTGTTAAAATCTCTTCAAAGTAAACTTTAACTTGAACGGTTCGGCGGAAAAAAATGAACTATTCTAAACCAAAAGTAGATAAGCCAGGATTGCGAATATAATTGATCTTTAGACTTTTGGCTTCTGACTTCCTTATCACGAAAATGTATACATGGCTAAATTAGTATAAACACTCATTAATTGCGCTCGTATTAAAACATATCATCATTATGTCTCACAGATGACATTAGAATTACACATATACTAAGGTATTTATGTCTGTACAACTGGCTAACTCAAATGTCTCACTCAATTGCTTGCTGCCCTTGAAGAGTGGTGACATCGCTCACAATTTACAGATGCTCGGTGATGACAGTAATAAAGGTCAACAAAATATCTTACTGACTTATGCTCTCAAGATACTGGCTATTTGTACTCGTGTTGATGACTTGCAAATTTAAACACTGAAGTACAGATGTCTCATGGGAATAGAATTTCGAAAGAGTAACTTATGTCAGGCATCACGGTTCAAGAATGCTGTAGGATCAGTAAACGTGTCATAAAAAATTTCAAATGAAATATTTGTTTCCAATATACTTACGGTGTACACACTACCCATACGTATGTCTGGTTCAAAATGACGCCATTTCTCGCCAAGTCGTTCATATTCGGGGTTTTCATAACGTTTACCGGATCGTTCCATTCAACGTCAGCCCAGCCTATGTGATAAAATAACACATTAGTCGGCACAGTTCTCAGCAAAGGACCTGGGTTCGGTTTGCACAGAATCATCAAAAGGCAGCTAAATACTCACGATGCAAGTGAGCTAGCGTTTTGGTAGCAGCTACCGTAAAGAGGCTCATGGTTTAACGATGACGTAATAGAAGATCAATTAAATGGTGGCCACGTTTAGATAGTATTTAGATACAAGCAAATAAATTGTCTTCATTATACTAACACACAGCTCATGAATATGAATAAGCTTCTGTAGGAAATAATATTCATGAACTGATAAACTTTACTTGATAAATTGAACAAGTTGAACATTGAACAGTTACAAATGCCAAACCCTCCTGCAGTTTCAGCGATTGTTTTCCAATCTATAAGCAGTACTTTGACAACCTTGAGGCAACCATACGTGAATGATCTCAGAAAGAATACAGTTACACGCATCGACAAAATATTCATTAGACAAACTGTGGCCGTTAGTTCCTTCCCTGTGACCTCTGAAATGGCATTCAAAATGAGACAGCCATACATTTTGATGAATCCACGAAGTAAAATCTCTATGATAGCAAAACCTACCGGAATTATCAGACATCATGAATACGATATGCGGTTGTTTTTTCTCTGCAAGAATTAGAAGGGACGCGGTTAAACCTTGTGTTGTTAAAGGGCTCACATGGATATAAAAGGAAGTTACGACACTATGGCACTAACAGTAGAGAAAATGGAGATTTAGAAATGATATCTGCATTCGTACCTGTCTTCAAACTAAAACATAGGAGCGAAGAGTTCATGGTAAAAGTATTTCTGCAGGATATTCGACATTCAAGTCTCACTACTATTCAAGTAAGTCAAGCTTTCCTGTATCAGCATCAAAAAGTATGTCACATATTTCCAGGAGATTTATAAAAAAAATGTTGGTGAAATTTTGTACATCTCGGCGATTAGTGAGTTATTCAATGCATGAAAATGCATTTATGGATGCATTGACTTTGAGTAATAAAATTACAAAATTACAAAAATTGAGGAGAGTAAAATATTGCTAACCTGCTGATGAGGAGCTGCCAGCGGACCTCTCTGTGGATGAAACGCATTAAGCATGATCATTTATTAATAGATTATGGACTCACAATGGTAGCAGTAATAAATTTTGTTGTTGTTGTTGTTGTTGTTGTCTGTTTTGTTGTTGTTGTTGTTGTTGTTGACTCCCTCCTATACGTTAAGTTGACAAAAAAGTGCTTATAAGTGGAATATCTGAAGTCTCGTTTCACTCAACTTTACGAACTGGCCCCGCAACAGTGGTGGATGCAAGCGTTGCAAAGACGTGACATCTGACAATTAGTACAGATAGGAATAATAAACTAAACAAAAGCGATATTGCTTACTCGGGAAGGCGTGTGCCACTACCAAAAGTGAGGCGACGACCGCTATTACCAACTTCCAATTCATCCTCTTCGGATCAGTAGTCTGGAAGAAGTCAATCAAAAGAACTAATTTTGAAACTTCAGAATGATGAACAGTCGATAAACACAAAGAGGAAAGCAGACAAACATAAGCAGGAAAGCAGATATAATGTCCGGTAAGTACAGCTTTCATACCTTCAAATGAGAATAGGATTGTAGTTCTCTTGAGTTCTTCCCCGAAACTGACGATAGAGCGCTGGAATTACTCTTTTTATGGCCGTACAGGCACGACCACTCTGTGCTGCTAGCGAATCAAAATCATCCATGCAACCGGAAACGGACCTGCCCTAGTCAAATAATTTTATGGCAGATTCCTTTCAAACGGCGAACAAATGACATTTAGTGAAATTTATTATAAAATCGTTGACTTGAAAAACATACTGTATTTTTTTAATTTATCGGACCAGATGCTGAGGAAAGTGTATCATGACAAGCGATATCGGGTTCTGTCGCTTAGTCGATGGGATAAAGTTTTGGCGACATTAATTATGGAATCGTTAACTTTAAAACGCCCTAAAGTTTTTTGATTTATCGAACCAGATGTTGAGAAAAGTGTATCGACACAAATCGTATCGAGGCAATCGATACTGGGTTCTCTCTCTTAGTTTTAATGTCTCAATTAAAATTTTGTTACGAAAGTAGATTTTCCCGAGCTCAAATAGAAAATTCGATGAAGGCCAACTTAGCACTGTATACATGTATACATGTTAAATGGTAGTGAGGAGAAGACAAAAACATTCAATTCTATCTTAATCTGAAATTGTTTACAATATTTTGTTTCACTAGATTTTGGTTAAACGCAAACGAAAGACTGGTTTCGTCAGTAAGTGAAATTCGGAGAACAGATGGAGCTGGTATCCACATATTCAAAAGAGGAAACCTTTCCCAAGAAAATACACACCAAGGTTCGTATCTTGTATCGTGGTTACACCAGTCCATGCTGTGTGTGGTAAACTATTGCGATGGGATGTCCACATTCTTCAGTTGTTCTCAATTTTTCACAGACAGCTTTGTAACACTTGCTATTAAGGTCAATTAACCAGAGAAGCATTGGTTCCTTTCTGAGAGAGGTCTAAAATTTTTAGAACAGGTTACTTCAGAATTTCGATAATATGGTTTAATGCAGACCAAGTGACACAGTGTGAAACTGTAGTAGTTGTAACTGAAGACGTAATAAGTATTTTCCCTCTTTGATTGACTGATTGGTTGATGGACGGCTGGAAGGATGAATTGATTGATTAATTGATTGATTGATTGATTGATTGATTGATGTACAGATTGATTGATAGGTTGATTGATTTAGTAAACGTCTAGTCAGACATATATATACTAATCTCTTAATACAGCACACTGCTCTAATTCTTGCGAAAATGAGAACATTACACTACATGGATCCCACTTCCTGAAGTGAAGTGTTCCGGGCTCCGACAGTTTTCTTCTGCGTTCAGGTTTCTTTACGATGTTGAGAGGCCACAGCAGCTCCGTGATGTTCTCAGCTTCACATTTCTCTCTCGGAGAAGTGAAACCACCGATGTCGGTGTCTCTTTTTCAGTTGTTCACATAGAGCATTTCAGTTGAATGTGTAACTCCTGAAACGTCGCCTCCACCAATCTCGCTACAAAGTTGCTCGTCAGAGTGCGTGGAATTTCAGATATCTGCTTGTTCCTCTGTAGACCTTGTCTTTGCTGTTTAGAGATCTATGATCTCCATGAGCAACTACCGACTAAAGTAAAGTTTCTGTAGCAAGGTTACCCTCTGACATTACTATACAAACCCTAGGGTGGAAGTGGCGTGTCATGATGTTATTGCACCAGCAGCAGTCGTTCATTTTCGTTTTTGGTGAGTATAAAGTATCAAATAATTTGTTGTGATCTTACAATGGAGAAAACCGCAGCTTTCCTATGATGAATTGATGAACACTTTGACAGTTTACAAGGAAAACAATAATTTCAGTTGTACTCTGTATGGAATCCACTCTCATACCTGCGCGAGAACCTGGTTTTTTTGCTACCTACATTCTCAGGATTCCCCTTGCACGTTGTCCTGATCTATACTCTCTTATCTCCCTAAATATTATTCTCTCTCTCTCTCTCTCTCTCTCTCTCTCTCTCTCTCTCTCTCTCTCTCTCTCTCTCTCTCATCAAAACATCCACTATCATATCCGTCATCAAATCATGATCACAGTGTTATTTTAGGTCTTGAGTTAACTTTAGTTAACTCAAGACTTTAGTTTCCTTTTGGTGAAGATTTATTATGATTGACTTTTGACTAGTATGTGTGTGTATGTGTGTGTGTGTTTGTGTGTGTGTGTATAACAGAATTGCATTAAGTAACATTACATTTTGATTGACAGGAAGGCAGCTGCAATGTTTGTGTTAATTGTTGCAAATACAGTGGACTTCACCCTACAAACTCTGACGATTATCAAAGGATGTCCAAGTGTTGATCTTTCTCACAATGAAAAATGTCAACATGCTATACCGGGCCAGAGTCTAACTAATTATTCCTGCATCCAACGAGATTTAGAGACAATATTAATTTTGAGTTGGCCTATGTAAGAATGTTTGAAGACACATTATGCAGGCCCTGATCCAAGTCAGAGCAAGTCCTACCGGTATTTTACCATCTAGATCCTAGCTGTGTCAGATGTCATAGGAACTGTCACCAAGGTTATTATTTTGACCATTAGAAAATACCGATTTCTAAACGGAATTACTGTAGCTATCGTCACACAATTCTTGGACTGTGTGTGAAGAAGTCCTGTACAAATCGCGTGAAAATCTGAAATGTACATTTCGCAATGTACATTACATACGCTGTTGAAATTTAATTGTTATCTCAAGTGGCCTGGACAGCCATCAAGATTGAAACTGCAAGGTGTACGTATATCATTACTGTAGATACTGACATCAGTTGTTATTCTAATCAGATATAAGCGTTTATGAAACGAACATACGATACGATACGATATATTTATAATTTATGTCTTTCAAAGCTGTATAAAGCATCGCACAATATTGTCCTTTCCTTGCAATTGCTGTGCAAAATGAGTAATGCCCTAATTGTTTACACAGGGATTTAAAAAATACTTGTGATTTACAAAAAACTTTGTATTTCCCCCTTTTTAGGGGATTTTTATCATGTTATGCTTTTCTCCAGAATAAAGAATCGCAAAACGTTTTCGCTATTGATCACTTCATTTGCAAAATTCACCAATCTGCCCACCGTGTCCGTTTTGTATCATTTGGGTAGAATTTCCTGAATTTAACACACACCCATTGCCAATCACACTTTCAGCAGTACTTCAGAGCTCTTGAACCCGTTTGGACTTAGAGACATTTCAAAATAAGCTGCTGTATTGGAAGTTATAAAATTACAAATTTCAAGCTATCATACTAAACTCCGTATGCCTAACTAAGATCGTTTGGATACACTGGACCAGGTGCTGTGTTAGTTCGTGTAGTTTTTAGTATAGGCCTGATGAGATTGATCAATTTGTGTCATATTTTCAGAACAAAATGATTTATACTAAGTAATTAGGGGGGATTTTCGACGGCATCTGGTTCATACATGTACGGACCGACGTACATGACTACTTCTAAGAACTCTTCTTCTTCTTCACCTGCTAACGTTTTTTCGTCTTCAGAGAACGAATAAACACTGCCCTGGTCTTGGTACACCACAGAAGCCACCATTGTGTGCCAGGCTTTGGTTTCGTAACAAAATTTCAATTGAGACATTAAAACTAAGCTTAAGAGAGAGAACCCAGTATCGATTGTTTCGATACACTTTGTCTCGATGCACTTTTCTCAACATCTGGTTCGATAAATAAAAAAACTTTAGGACGTTGTAAAGTTAATGATTCCATAATTAATTTCGCCAGAATTTTATCCCATCGACTAAGCTAGAGAACCCGATATTGATTGTCATGATACACTTTTCTCAGCATCTGGTCAGATAAATTTAAAAAAAAATACAGTACGTTTTTCAAGTCAATGATTTCATCATAAATTTCACTAAATGTCATTTAACCACCGGGGAGCATTAGTGATCTGCAAAACCGCGTTGAAATGACAGACTGGGATATTTTAAAGCATCTTGCATTGACATCCAGGAATTGGTTGAGACTGTTTCATGTTATGTGAAGTTTTGAGAAAACACTATGGTAAAAACCAAATCAACACGTGTATTCCTGAATAACAAGCCTTGGGTGACAAAAGAATTGAAAATGTTTCTAAATGAAAAGAAATTAGCATTTCTGCAAGGCAACAGATATAAATATAGGGGAAAAGAAAAGAAATTTAGACGACAGGCTAGACTTGCGAAATATTCGTATAGACCGAAAGTTGAAGAAAAATTGAAAACAAATAATTGACAAGTAAAGCTGCATGGGATGGGTTATGCTGGGTTTAAAAAACAAAACACTCGCCTAAATTCATCCCCTTGTGATCTACTTGCCTTTCCCGATGAATCAAACAAATTTTATGCCCGTTTTGACATACACTAGTACTGTGTCAGAGTTTGATGCCTGGCCTGTCTATGATCAGATTTAGATCTCCCAAAGCGATGTTGAAGGGAGCTTTTTGAAGTTAAACATTAACAAAGCAGCAGCTCCCGATAAAATTACAGGAAGGGCGTTGAAAAATTGTGCCAGTCAACACGATCCGATTTTTACCTACATTTTCCAGATGTTTTTAAATCTTCACGTTGTCCCCCCGTACATGGAAGACATTTCCAAAGAAGCCCAACCCCAAGAGGCTGAGCGACTGTCGTCCCGTTGCCTTAACTTCAATTGAGTTCGAAACCGATTGAAACCTCCGTATTTCCTACCCTGGGTTGATAGCTCTGCTGGTGGACAGAATTTTCCCAGAGGTTGTCTTTCGCCCAGTTTAAGCGATGTATTCATTGCTTCTTCTCGATAACTTGAAAGTTTGTGTACGATGTGTGATAGTCAGCGTACGAGCGTGGGTGCTTCACGGGCTCTACGGTGTGTGGAAGGGTCACAGTCATAAAAATTTGTAACAACCTAGCTCGGTAATTGAACCCATTGTTTTGAGATTGGGGATTTGGTCGAGCTGTTTTGTCTGTGGTATCTCCGCTAAATGATTTGGTACTGTACGTTGAGTTCGAACCCGATTGAGACCACTGTATTCTGTGCAAATGCATGGAAGGTTTTTGCGGAAGCATGATAAGTTAGACCGTTTTCAATTGACTGATGACATGGCTCTTGTTTGGTTGGTGAAAAAGAAAGATTCTCTCGCTTAATATTTCCATAATGTTGAAATTTTAAAGAACTGGTAAATATATAGTTTTTTAGATATGAATATTGGTAAAACAAAGGAGCTTGTAATTGGCCGTAAAGTTTGCCCGGATTTTACTCCTGTCTCAACCAACAATGAATCTGTTGAAGTCGTTTCTTGTTTCAAATACTTAGGTTCATTTCTAGATGAAAAACTAACATTTGATGAAAATACCGACTACATAGCGAAAAAGTCCCAAGTGAGTGTTCATTGAATTTTGATTTAAAGATCGAGTGAGGACGCCTTTCGATCTAGGTAGTGTGATATAATCCGACGATTGCTTACAATTTACCCTTGAATTTAGTTTGTATAACTGACAATAAATGACCGACAGTCACCCCTTCTGCACGTGTCGCATGGTTTATTTTCGTGTTTATTTTCGTGATCTTTTGAAGTAACCGCCCATCCTCTTTTAGTGAATGTATTGTTTTGAGAACTGCTTGATTTTGTAGAGGAGAATTGCTAATAATTCGCCTATTTATTATGATATTTTGGGTAGAAGTTCTAAAATCAACTACTTCTACATATATGCCAGTAGTTAATGGGGCAGTATAGACCACTTTCTGTGCAGGGGCTTGTATAGACCA
>LD353764.1:85784-107228 GCA_001465055.1 Ptychodera flava | reverse complement strand
GGTCTGACAGTAGAAAAAAAAAATTGCTGTCACTCTGACAGGAAAAAAAAATTTGCTCCCATACCCTCTTCCTCCATACCCCCCCCGAAATCAAATGGTTCTCCCCTTAGTATTACGATGTGGTGAATAAAAGGATCATTGCATTTATTTTGCGTGGAATACATGGCGAGACACCGGTGAATCCACAGGCTCTACAGTCAATGCAGGCGAACCGCTAGCCGCCACTGCAATATAAATCGAGATGAAAATTACAAATAAAGATTTTTAGCTACTATAGACTATAGTCTATAGAAGCTATTGGGATGGGTATCCATCCAGCGTCCGTCGTCAGTCTGTATGTATGTCTGTATGTATGTATGTATGTATGTATGTATGTATGTATGTCCGTTTGTGAGGCGTCCGTCCACTCAAATATCTTGAGAACCACAGTACTTACTGATTTGATATTTGTTGTGTAGATGAAAAATATGATTTTGAGAAACTATTTTTTTTAATTTTTTGATATTGTTGAAAATAGGCAAATTAATGCCAAAAAAGGTGACTTTGGTAAAAAATCTTCTTCTTCATAACCGCTGGTCAGACAGCTTTGTTATTTGGTATACAGGTCCCTAGGGATAACCCAACTTAGATTTGTTAAAATTGTGATGAAATATGCAAATCTGTATTTTTACGGAATATTTTTTTCTATCCTGAAATGAGCTATCAAAGATATCCACCTTGTTCATCAATACAGGTGTCACAAAAAGTTATTCTCTACATAACACAGCAGAGCTCTGTCAACTGTTGAGTCGCTTGTTTTTTCAAAACCGCTGGTCAGACAGCTATATTTGGTTCACAGGTCCCTAGGAAGACCTTAGTGAGATAATTTCATACAGTCAGGAAATACTTAATTTTGTATCCATGTCAATAGTAGCTTCAGGGACTTTGGCCCTATGTTTATTGTATCAGTGGCGGCTAGCGGTTCGCCTGCATTGACTCTAGAGCCTGTGGGTTAATCGATAGTGCTTTAACCCTAGTCATGTGATCTGGATCCCCAGTAAACCGGTTTGTTGATTGAGTGATTCGTCTTAACACAGTCCCTCCACCAAAGGACCGTGGTCTTAACGGTGTTTCGGAACCAAAAATGGGGTTCCTTCACCAGTCGCTCTCTTGTTTTGTATCCCCTCCACTTGGTTGAGTGATGAAGTCATCTTCGTCGTCGAGGAGGAGAAGCCAGATTCGTTTATTGAGAGTTCAGAGAGTTAGCCACTCTGTTGACTGACTATAGTGAGCGATCCGGTGTGTGGTGCATGTTGTCATATTATAATTATTATATGACAACATGCACCACACACCGGATCGCTCACTATAGTCAGTCAACAGAGTGGCTAACTCTCTGAACTCTCAATAAACGAACTCCGGTCGATGCTTGGTCATGTTAATTAACATGACCAAGCATCGACCGGAGTTTCTAGACGCTTATAAGGATTTTTGTTTTAGGGCATATTTTGAGCGTTGCTAGTGCTCGTTATGTTAAAGTAAATGTTGTACTAATCATTGGTCATTGTTCGGCGTGTGGCGTCGCTTAATTTCATGTATTTCACAAAATCTGCGCACTGATCTCTCACTTAATCCTGACAGATTATGATCAGTAAACAAGTCTTTCAAAGTACATGCTATCTCGCGATGTGTTTTACCTTCAAAAACAACCATTTGCCGCATACACTCTTGAGAGACTAAGGAAGATAAGTCCACTTTAAATTTACCGCAGTTCTTGCGTTGACGGAAGCCAGAAATCTCGCACGCATCGCTGCTCGCCCACTGGCCGGTAGAGGGCCGGGAACAGCAAAGAAATTGAAATAACATGTAAGTCGTTTTTCGACCATTTTCAGAAAAATGAAAATGGTTGAAACTTACCATTTTCAATTTTCAATTTTCGCAAGTAACAAAATGAACAGCGAATTCATTTTAAATTCGTTGTACATGATTTAGTATTAACGAGTTTCGATTCTCATCATTTTTGTTCTCCTTCAAATGTCAAAATTATCCTATATTTTATATTTTACAAAAATCGTAAGAAATACCATTTTTGTTATGTTAAGATAGAATAAAGTTGAAGACTTGAAATTATTTTTATGCTTTGTTGAGAATGGCAACATCATTTTTAAGAATATGAATCAAAATCAAAATATGAAACAAGGAACGTTCAATAAAAGTAAACCCGAACTTGTGTCTTCAAATCTTATGAATGAAACAGAATTAATTGATTAAAGATTAATTTGTGTTTACTGAAAATTGCTTTTCGGATTCAAAATATAAATAAGGCGAAACAGAATTATATTATATTATGTTTCATTAATAATGAAATAGCAGAAGCTTTGTTTAAAACGGGTTGTCAATCATTTTTTTCAACGAAGATAAAAATGAAAAATTATTTTCGATTTGAAAAATTTCAAATGTTGCTTTCTATGCCAAAAGGCAGTTTAATATTTTTGAGAATTGATTGGCCGCGAAAACCGTACCAAAAAATCGGTAAAATAAAAATTTTGTCTGCAAAAACGAATATTAAAATTTGGTTGTTATTTCATTCAAATGAAAATTGCATTTTGAAGGTGATTTCAATTTTCAATTTTCAATAAATTGGTTGGACGCTACGTACACGCATTGATCTGCTATTTTGTATTTTTGGTGCAATGTTGACATTTTTGGTCAAAAAATTTGTTTCTCAAAAACTACTTGTCTGATACTTTTGATATTTGGTATATTTGTTTCTCAAAAACTACTTGTCTGATACTTTTGATATTTGGTATAAAGGTTCCTAGGGGTTGTCTTAGTGTGATATATTGAAATTTGATGAAATCTTCAATTTTTGTATTTCTGGGTCAATGTTTGCCATTTTTGGTCAAAATTTTTGTTTCTCAAATGTTACTCATATGATAGCTTTGATATGTGGTGTACAGGTTCCTAGGGAAGATCTTAATGTAATACACTGAAATTATGATGAAATCTTCAGTTGTGCATTTTTAGTCCCCACAGACACCGTCCGGGGGGACTTATAGGTTTGGTCATGTCCGTGCGTGCGTGCATGCGTCCGTCCGTCCGTCCGTGCGTCCGTCTGTTCACGCAGATATCTCAGACATGCCCAGGTCAATTTCTTTCAAACTTTGCACAAGGATAGTACCCTACCCCATACAGATGCACGTCGATTTGTTTCACAATGCGATCAAATTTGGCCGTGTTAGAGGACTTTTTAGTTTTCACCTCCATAGACTCCCATGTATAAGGCAGTCTCCATAGACTCCCATGTATAAGGCAGTCCATGGACTCCCATGTATCAGGCCAAGAAAAATAAAAATTTAGTTTCTCATCGTATTCATAATGAAAAAGGATGCAGTGACACAGTTTTTAGTCCCCACGGATGAAGTCCAGGGGGCTTATAGATTGGGTCATGTCCGTCCGTGAGTCCATCCGTTCACGCAGATATCTCAGATATTTTGAAAAATGTCATGTGACCTTGGTGACCTTTGACCTCAAATATATATATATGTCCATAACTCGGTAACCACAAGTGCTACACTCTTCATATTTGGTATGATGGGACAGCTTATGATGCCACGTATTGTTCCTCATTAATTATGCGCATATCTTATTTTGAGCGAGCCAATAGAGCTAGAGGTCTGATTTTTGGTAAATAGGGATAACTTAGCAATACTATTTTTTTTTCAAAATGTCACGTGACCTCGATGACCTTTGACCTTAAATATACATATTTGTCCATAACTCAGTAACCACAAGTGGTACACCCTTCATGTATGGTATTATGGGACAGCTTATGACGCCACATATTGTACCTCATTAATTATGCGCATATCTAATTTTGAGCAAGTCCATAGAGCTATAGGTCTGATTTTTGGTATGTAGGGATAATTTAGAAATACAATTTTTTTGACAAAATGTCACGTGACCTCAGTGACCTTTTACCTCAAATATACATATTTGTCCATAACTCAGTAACCACAAGCGGTACACTCTTCATATATGGTATGATGGGACAGCTTATGACGCCACATATTGTACCTCATTAATTATGCGCATATCTAATTTTGAGCCAGTCAATAGAGCTAGAGGTCTGATTTTTGGTATATAATGATAACTTAGCAATACAATTTTTTGACAAAATGTCACATGACCGCGGTGACCTTTGACCCCAAATATACATATTTGTCCATAACTCAGTAACCTTCATATACTGTATGATGGGAGACCATGCTTGATACTGTACCTCATTAATTATGTGTATATCTAATTCTGAGTAAACCCATAGAGCTGGATGTCTGATTTTTGGTATATAGGGATAACTATAGGATAGAAATTTTTTGACCAAATGTCATGTGACTTCGATGACCTTTGACCTGAAATATACGTTTATGTCGATAAATACGTAACCACAAGTGCTATGTCCTTTATATTTAGTAGGCTGGGAGACCTTATGACAACACACGCTTTACCTCATTAATTATGCACACATCTAATTCTGGGCAAGGGAATAGAGCTAGAGGTCTGATTTTTGGCATATAGGGATTACTTAGCAATACAATTTTTTTTTCAAAATGTCACGTGACCTTATGACCTTTGACCGTGATTATACATATATATGCATAACTCAGTAACCACAAGTTCTATACCCTCCAATTCTGATAGGATATTAGACCTTAAGATGTCACATCTTGTACCTCATTATTATGCGCATATGTATTTCTTGGCTGGCCAATACAGCTAGAGGTCTGATCTTTTTTCCCGATTTAGAACCATAACTTAGACATGCCTCATGTGTTTCAAATTGGGAACGACATAGACCTATGTGCCCATTGATCTCAACATATACACTCCAGTGATACTTCTTAATGACCACATTTCCCTGCCCCATCAAGACTAATACTACTATTAAAGTGGGGACTATGTCATTGTCAATGACTTGTTGCAGCTAATTTTGCCATTTTTTGCCAGGCCATCCTGGAATGAGCTATCAAAGATATCCACCTTTGTCATCAACACATGTGTCACAAAAAGTTAGTCTTTACATGATACAGCAGAGCTCTGTCGACTGTTAGGTATTGTTTCTTCAAAACTGCTTGGTTAGACAGCTTTAACCCTTTGAATCTGGCTCGGACAGAAGTGTCCGATGACGTCATAGAGTACCAGGGGGTCAGAGTGCAAAGGGTTAATATTATATGACCTGAGTGAGATAATTTCATACAGTCAGGAAATATTTAATTTTGTATCAATGTCTATAGTAGCTTCAGGGACATTGGCCCTGTTTTGAAAAACCAACTGTAAAATGGACTCATTTCATAGCCATATTCTCCTCTTCATACTGATTGCAAATTCTTAACCATTATACATCACCTGTACTTTCTTCAGTTGTTGTGGAATCTAATGGGGATGGATTGCTTGGATTGGTACTGGTTTCTTTCATCCTCTGAATTTTGTGTTTGGTCAGGTTTGTTTTCATAGGACAACTTTCATTTCTTTCAGTCCTTCCAGGATCGGATTCTT
Source organism: Ptychodera flava (assembly GCA_001465055.1). NCBI lineage: Eukaryota > Metazoa > Hemichordata > Enteropneusta > Ptychoderidae > Ptychodera > Ptychodera flava. The sequence goes on along the minus strand of LD353764.1, from coordinate 101,693 downwards.
TGCATTGACTACTTCTGATTTCTTTCCTTGGCACCTTAGGATTTCCTGTTTCGTCACTTTCATGCATCTTTTTCCTTTTCCTGTCATATAATTGTTTTGTTTGTTTTTGTTTTTTACTGGCACTTTCTTTTTTCAGAAATGCCCCACTAAGTTGTTTGCTTGGATTATAAGTTGTTTCTTTGTCTCTAACTGTCATAGATTGCATTGTAATAATATCTGTTGTCTCTACTCCTCTGGCATCTGAACTCCCAGACTGCATTGCTGTGCTTTCATCAGTCTCTGTGTCCGTGACTAACATGCCATGGTGCCTTGCTGTGGTGTCTTTAGTATCTGCATCTTCTGTGGCTGACTTCCATTGGTGCACTGCTGTAGTGTGTGTAGTCTCTGTATCTTCTTTAACCGACTTCCCTTGATGCACTGCTGTGGTTTCTGTAGTCTCTGTATCTTCTGTAACTGACATCCCTTGATGCACTGCTGCAGTCTCTGTATCTTCTGTGACTGACTTCCCTTGGTGCACTGCTGTTGTGTCTATAGTATCTGTATCTTCTGTAACTGACATCCCATGATGCACTGCCGTACTATCTGTGTCTGCTGTGACTGACTTCCCTTGGTATGCTGCTGCAGTGTGTGTAGACTCCATATCTTCTGTGACTGACATCCCAGGGTGCACTGTTGTAGTGTCTGTAATATTTTTATCTTCTATGACTAACATCCCATGGTGCACTGCTGTAGTGTTTGTAGTCTTCATATCTTCTGTGACTGACATCCCATGGTGCACTGCTGTAGTGTCTGTAGTCTCTGCATCTTCTGTGACTGACATCCCATGGTGCACTGCTGTAGTCTTGTTAGTCTCTGCATCTTCTCTGACTAACATACCATGGTGCACTACTGTAGCCTCTGTAGTCTCTGCATCTTCTGTGACTGACATCCCAAGGTGCACTGCTGTAGTGTCTGTAGTCTCCATATCTTCTGTAACTGACATCTCAGAGTGCACTGCTGTAGTCTCTGTAGACTCTTTATCTTCTGTAACTGACATCCCAGGGTGCATTGCTGTAGTGTTTGTAGTCTCTGTATCTTCTGTAACTGACATCTCAGAGTGCACTGCTGTAGTCTCTGTAGACTCTTTATCTTCTGTGACCGACATCTCATGGTGTGCTGATGTAGTCTCTCTATCTTCTGTAACTGACATCCCATGGTGCACTGCTTTAGTGTCTGTAGTATCTGTATCTTTTGTAACTGACATCCCATCGTGCACTGCTGTAGCCTCTGTATCTTCTGTAACTTGCATCCCATGCTGCATTGCTGTAGTGTTTGTAGTCTCTGTATCTTGTGTACCTGACATCCCATGGTGCAGCGCTGTGGTTTCTTTTGTTTTAGTTACTGTCATTCCTTGGTGTGTATCCTCACATTGATCAACTCTATTTTCTTCTTCTTTTCCATTTCCTTCGATTTTTCCTGAAATTTGATTTGCATATTGAAATTGTAAGTAAAATCTACCATGCGATTTGTGGCTCATAATGTCTAATATGTCTACTGTACAGCTCATTCAAGAGGGTAGACTCATGTCTAATACAAAGATATAAAGTGCAGTATGTTGAATATAATGTTAACTGTCTTATGCATAATTCATTTGGACAATTTTGCATGGTTAATGTTTCAGAGCTTTTACTTTCCTTCATATTGGTACTTGATGAAACAGATAAAAATAGCTGTTATAATTATAAAGGCTGTAACTCCAGTTACATATAATGGGTGATTATAGCTTTGCTATAATTATTGTTAACGTCTGGAGGGACACACAGAAAAGGGTTTAAACCTTGACATGTATAGGTCACCATGCGTCGCCTACTCCTACCACTCGCTGGATGCACTTGAGACGTAACCTAATCTACCAACTGCCCTCATTTACCGTTATCTAAACAACTTGCTTCACCCTTTCCACGTCATTATTCCAAGTCAGTGTGATCAACGCTATATATCGTCCATTTCAACTTCCACCACGTTCAAGTTCACACCATAAAATCCACCATGCCAACAACGAAGAAAAGCAGGGGCCACGCCTGGGCGGCCACCCGTACATCGGCGAGGTCAAAGAGACGCCCAGCGCACCTCAACAAATACCTACTCCAGTCAGTACCGATGGAAACCAACCACCAACCCTGCTGTCAAAATACCGACAACCGCCGCCACGGCAGATGATCCAAGTATGTTACACCACATCGCCAAACTGAATGAAACTGGCATTGCAACCGCCATTGACTCAATCCGACGTGAACTATGGCAGCCACTTACCGATAACACCACAGCTCCAGAGCCTATCCCGACGCCCAACCTGCTAGAATAGCCAACTAATACAGGCATTGGTGCACTATCACCTACTTCAGTCATCGTCGCAGGGCCGGTGACGCTCACTACCCCATCCAGCTCGCTGCTTGCTCAAGCCCACCCAAGTAGTCATCCCGCTTACCGCATTAATGAATACCAACCCACCAGTACCGCTGCCCCACCGACTTGACCACCATGCAGTGGTGGCTCTGCGCACATCCGGGACCACCCCACCGCTGGCGGCGCAGTAACAAAACACGGACAATATGGCCGCGCCCTGCGTTCAACCCACCCAGCCAGCTGGTCACAACGCACCGCCATGTTTGCGCCCACCACCTAGGGTCAGGCCAACGGCCAACACTCCTGCTGCAATACCCCTAGCCGACCTGCTACTGCTATACCTAGCCAATCAACACTCAATGCCCTGGCTAACCTCGGTAAGTTCATCAAATTTGGTGACTTGCACCCTGATGCCCTAGCTCCCAACTCATCCCAGGCTACCAAGACACAAGTAGCTTTCGACCCAGACAACTTTGGCATAGCCACATTCACAACCGAAGTGAAGCGGAAAATCATCGACGACTTTGACATCTGGTTAAAGTGCTTCCTCGTCTTTTTCTCATATCGAACATTCTACTTCCCACATTTGGCGATCATCCTGGCCAACTACCTCTGTTTCCTTGCTTCCAAAGCTGATACATACCGTACAAGCCGGAGGCCTGGCTCACGTACGACAAATTCTTTCGCCTGTACGCTGCCTGCTACCCAGACAGGGTCAACTCGAGCCAGCCAAGCCAAAACCTCAATTTCCGGCACTTCCAAAACCAGCCACACCTCCTGCGTCCTTCCTGCTTCCCCTGTGGTCAACATGGTCATGTGAAGACCGATTGCCCAAACCAGCACAGCAGCGCCACCAACCCATTCTACTGGGAGAGTCCGGCGAACAAGAAACAGTCTGACCAACCTCAGGTATGTCGATTTTTCAACCATGGCTCATGCAAGACCCCTGCCAATATGGCAGGCTACACAAGTGCTTAACGCGACCGACCACAATGCTCAGCAACACCACCAACGCACCAAACAAGTCACCCCTAGCCCTTTCGGGGGAGTGACCGTCCACACAGCGACAATCGCAACGCCACAGCCGACAACACCAATCAACCTCACTAAGCTCTCAGCTGCCCTGCATGACAGCGCGCATAAACAATTCACAGCCAGCCTCCACCACATGATCGACTTAAGCACAACTGTACGCAAGCTGCGCACCATGATCACGCTATCTGATGCCTTCCGCCTTGACGCAAAATGGTGGTGCGACTTCCTACCAACATGGCACGGCACGGCCTCATTTCTTGAAACTACCAGTGGACTCTCTCGCGTGACCACGACCTCTACACCGATGCCTCGGGCGCTGTATGATCTGGTGGCTACCACACAGGTCACTTGCTAACCGTTGCATGGCCTGGCTCTTTCCAAGCCCAGGGATCACTTTTGGGCGCGATAATGCAATATGTACGCTCAAAAATCAGAAAAATCACATTCAGAAAAATCATTTGGGCAAAAAGTCGCGCCGATAATGCAAGTGGCGTGTACGTGGTATATTTACATGATCTAAATTCATCGGTTAAATATTTGGCAGGTTTTCAGTACAGAACCACTCATTGTGTCGCCGTAGAGAGCGCTATAATTACACTAGAAAAACCGTTTCAAACAGCGTTTGTGATTGGTTGCTGACAGGAAGTTTTGCGTTCATTGACAAATCATTGGAGTGTTCATTGCTGATGCTGATTGCAAGTGTTCATTGCTGATGTACAGCTTATTGTCGTCGCTCAAAATGGCGCTTTCAAAAGAATTCGTGTCCAGTACGAGTGGTAGTGCGAAGAAAAAGGAAAATGTACTACTCCGGACTACTGTACTTCTGTTACTCCCGCACTAGAAAGTATGGATTTGATCGCCTCCGATTACAACTACACTCAGTGTGACAGTTTTCGGACAGGGTAGTGAATTTTGCCCAAAGCTGTTTCATAAATGACGAGCACTATGAAATCTTATTATCATACCTTTTGAAACTTTGTGTTTATCCTCAAACTATTAATACCAACAGAAGTGGCATTTAGGTGGTAAAAGTTGCCAAATTTTTGACCCATGTTGAGTGTGTAGTAATCGGACTGCTATTGCAGTAATCGGACATCATATTTGGAATAGGATTATAGGGGCTAAATGCTGATATTTTGAAACTTCGAACCCCGATTTTTATTTCGATGTGTTTAGAAAACAATATGGAAATATTTCGTGATAATAGTGTTGATCGCAATTTCGGGTTTGTTAATAAATATAGCTGCACGCGCGCAACTTTAGGACAAATATGCTCAAATTTGGACAAATTTTGTCGTTGTATGCACGGCTGTTGTTGCAGCTTGTTGTCTCAGTCATCAATTCATACGAATAAGTGTGACGCTAAATAGCCATTCTAACACTCGCAGGTTTTATTTTCGTCGTTCATGCGAAAAATGCGGACAAATATTTTTATGCATAATAATGAGAGAGAACAGTGACGTCATTTGCGATCAGCGCGATTAGTTACATTTAATCCATGGACGACGCAACTATATTTCGACGTGTATAGCGCTTAGATATTGGACACGGGCTGTCTCTGTGTGTTGTGTTCAACACCTTGTATCGTATGGTGTGGCTAACCTCACCAAGTTTGTAGCGCCCGAAATAGCTTCTACCGAAAAAAAAAAAACTATCCAAAACGGGACGGCAGCGTCACTTGACTTAATATGCGGTAGCATGACTTGTAAAACGCTATCAATACGGAGCGCAGTGAGTACAAAGAACAGCATGTCACTAAATGTCCAAAAACTGAGGTAGTCCGAAAACTGTCACACTGAGTGTATTGTTATGCAAACTAACCAATAAATATGTAGAAAATCAGGAAAAGTTAGGTTCCCACAGACTTTGAAATTCTCCCACTGTTCTTTTAGCTCACATTTGGTATACCAATGTTAGGTTATCGTATAGGCTGAATCAGTTCATTTGCATCTGATTTGCATGTCTGTATGTCTGTATATTTGTGGGTATGTGAGGATGTACCCCGGTATGTCCGTCACACACAAAGGCTCCCATACCGCCAAAGCTACCGTCTCAGTATTTGGTGTGCAGGTAGATGTAGGGGTTGAGATGTGAATTTGTTCAAATGAACACATCAGTGTCAAAAATGTGCAAATGAGGTAAGAAAAAGGGAAATCCTGCAAATGTGCAGGAGTGGTGGCATGTCAGTTAAGGACAGGCTAACTCCACTGACTTGACTCATTTCCTGTCATTGTTTATGAACTGTTACATATTAACAGACCTGCTGAAACCATAGACAGAAGAGGGGAGGAAGACCATCAGTAGAGGGGAGGAAGACCGTCTATGGTCAAACTAAGAGGGGCTAGCTGCCTTTCTGCTATGCATGTTGCTAAAGTTGACCTCCAGTACCTAAAGTTTCAGACCTTAATTACTAAAATTTGTCATTCTTGTTTTTCTGGTTTAAATATTTCTTGTTGTTTTTCTGGATGTACTGTGCAGAAATCATTGTCATAACATCAACGTAGAATTTTCCTGCACTGAACAGATAGAAACAACATTTATTGTTGATCTTTAGTACCCATACTGGTATATACCAATTTTGATCAAATGTGAGCGACACTGTATAATTGCGGTATATTTTCATGTGGGATTTTATCTCATGCAGTTCTTGAGCCTGGGTAATCCCTGCAAGCCTCAATCGAATGGAAGGAGATGTACCCAATACTAGTCGCCTGTTCAATTTGGGGGCATCGCTGGCAGGCCGCCGAGTGCTGTTTCATTGTGACAATCAAACTGTCGTGCATATCTGGAAAAAAGGCACGACAAAATACCCGGACAACATTAGGAGCATCTTTTACGAGGCAGCCAAAGGAAATTTCCATGTCATGATTGCCCATGTCAGTGGCATTGATAACTCAATTGCTGGTGCACTTTATTGTTTACAGATGGAGATATTCAGAGCATTGGTGCACAAAGCAGATGCCGGCCCTGCACACCTGTACCAACGCGACTATGTCCGTTCCGCCTGCTACACAACGACTGACGGAACTAGCAACCGCCTATATCCATAGCAGTGTGGCAGAGAACACGCGACGCACATATATACCAGGTAGGACAAAATTGCTCCATTGCATTTCTTCTTATCGCGACTATGTCACAGCTAGGACAGCCATACTCTTTGTCACGAACCTGGCAAACCAAAGACTAACATACCAATTAAACCATCAAGGTGACCTAGCCGGGGTGATGCATCACTACGTTGAATGCAGGTATGCTCACGACGTAATGACACACGCTCAACTGCAACGGACACTGCAAGGGATCAGGAGAAGCATTTGAGAAGTGCGCCGGCCGTGACTACCAATCACCATTGACCTGCTTCGTCGCCTCAAGGAATGCCTGCGTCAGCATAACAACATGTGCAGTAACGACAAGCTCATGATATGGGCAAGCTTCACACTGGCATTCTACGGCTTTCTGAGAGTAAGTGAGTTCACCTCACGAACACCTATGGAATTTGACGTAAACACCACATTGCTCGCCTGGGACATAGTGCTAACAGATGTGATCAAAATCAGGATAAAATCATCCAAGACTGACCCATATACGCTCATGGGCACACCATCTGTATCACTCCAACTAGGACCTGTGTGTGTGCGGTCCGCGCCTATGGGAAGTATACCAGGAACCGCACCTACGTGTGCCCTGAGGAACCGGCGTTCCAATTCGCGGATGGCAAATGGCTCAGGCGACAAAGACTAAACCGAATGCCTTAGGGTACTGCTTACCCAGGCAGGAACTACCGATGCTAAGATGTATGCTACGCATAGCTTCCGCAGTGGTGCAGCTACAACTGCTGCAGAAGCAGACTTGCCTGACTGGCTCATAAAGACACTGGGCAGATGGAGGAGCAAGCGTACCAGATCTACATCAAAACACTGCGGGAGACCCTCGACACTAAGTACCGAAGGTACTCGCGACATGCCAATTATTGGACGTTGGACTCGGTTCTCAGTGGACGATGCCAACGTAGTAACGGCGTAACATGAACTGTAGAGACATAAAAAGATAGGAACAATGAACACATATTATTGGACACCTCCCAGTGGGGGGGGGGGTATTATCTGCCGCACCCCAGCCATGCATCCCCACAGTTTGGCAATAATTTGGGGGGTACTGTCAAGTGCCAGTAGTGGGTGCCCGGTAGCACGTTGCCTGATGCACGGTACCAGGAGTCCGGTACGCCGTCTAGGCTGCCACGGCACCTTGACGCTCCCGCCGTGGCAGTACATGCATAATCCCCGGATTTCGGCCAAACACTTGTCTCCGTGTCGTTCCTTTGCGTTAATAATCATCAAACGATTACCATTTAATTTTTTCACCGGAATAAAAGAGGCATGCAGTACTATCTCAAATTACATAATATGCATCATATATTTTACACAAAAGGATTTTAATATTAAGGGCACTGTCACACCTTGACGATTCAGCCAGCATATGCCGACGCATCAAAATTCTCTAAAACACTGGCTTACACTGATCTACGATGTATTTTTCAATTTTAAGAATATACTTAGTGTATGGTGGTTTCAATCGGGTTCGAACTCACAACGTACAGTACCCAGTCACCTAGTGGAGAAGCCACAGACAAAACCACTCGGCCAAATCCCTAATCTCAGAAAAGATTGGTTCAATGATCGAGCTACGTTGTTACAATTTTTCTGACTGTGACCCCTCCACACGCTGTAGAGTTCATGAAGCACTCACGCTCGTATGCTCACTATTATACATATATACTTAGTATACTCATAAGGTATTCATAGGTTAAAAATACATTTTTGGTATGCTAGACAATTATCTTGATGCATTTATACTTACGAGTAACTTAGGAGTAACGTGTGTGAACGTGTGTCAACAAGCACATTACCTACCCACAACTTTGCAGGACGTAGGCATATGTCAAAAAGGTTTCTGCATGCACAAAACTTTTCGACGACCTCGCCATACAATGACGTACTACGACGTATACCAGCATGCTTCAGCGTGCTCTTTTCTTATACAAAACTTACCCATAACATATCTGACGTACGTCCAGCGTATTTTCATAGCTCGTACGTTTGCGTATGCTGGCCAAATTGTCAAAGTGTGACATGGCCTTATTACCAGCCAGTAAGCGTTAACAAATATTAAATTGTTGTCAGTCTAAATGTATTAGTACCCAATATCTTGATCCTTTCCTCACCTTTGAATGCAGAAGCAAATTTTGCCAAGCTTTTTGAGACAATTTCACCGTGGATGAAATCTTCTTTGAGTGACCTTGCATGATCAAAAGCATCGGTGTTCGAAGTTAGACATTTTGATATTTTTTTGACCATACATGTCTCCTGACCTGTCATGACACAGAAATCTTTATGCTTTGGAAAGTGCTTTTTTATCATACCAGCAATGTGTGAATCATCCTGGACTCTTGTTGGTAGACCAGCTGCCATTGCTTCCAAGCCTTCAAAGCTGTAGTCAGTGTAACATGATGGAGGAAGGCAGAGGTGAGACTGTTGAAGAACTTGTAACAATTTGTTTACTGAATAGGTTGGATAGAGTTTTGGCATGACATCAGCACTGTTAAGTTTTTCAATGAGAAAGTTTCTTGTTCTCTCGATATCCTTCTTGGAAACACCTTTAATCTTCCAGTCTGGGCATACTTTATGAGATTCCTTGAAAACGTTAGCAACATTTCCGATAGATGCAGCTATTGACTCACAAGTTTTTAAGGCTTCCTGACTGTCAAGTTGTCCATATGTCAATATAACAGAAGCTCCAGACCCTGTTTCATTCACCAGTTTAGTATCACAGTAAACTTGTCTAGGTTTTGGAAGAATCTCTTCATGGGGTATATCTAACAGCTTTCTTCCGTCAACGTTTGCTCTGTAAGCATTTTGAAAGTGTTTATATATCTTTGGACCTATTGAGAACAACACATCAGCTTTGCTTGCCATTTGCAACATTTCTTCCTCCAATTCAGAATTCTCCTCACCTTCGCTTTCCAAGAGGCAGTTTTTTTCTGGACATACATGGTTAATCAAGACTAGCTTGGCATCAGGGAACAGTATCTCTTTGATATCTGCAGCAGCCCATCCAGTCTTTGGAGCATAACCAACCACATACTTGATATTTTGGAGTTTTCCTAACTCTGGAAAATGACTTTCATGCTTCAGTAACCAGTCAACATTTGGTAAATCTTTTTTCTTGGTACCTTTCTTTTCCTTTGCATGAATCAAGGTAACTCCACACTTCTTAGCATCTGTTTTCTGGTCTTCACTGAGTTCTAAATCTATTACAGTGGAATATGCAATGAGTTGTTCACCAGCCTTGGCCTTCCTTACGCAGAAATCATGGATTATAGTCCTGTGATAGTTGGTCAATCCACAAACATCCTTATTCCAAACATCAAAAGTAAACAAGACCACATTTGGCTCAGGAGGAGATAGTTGGTGTAACTGAGCTTGAGGGAAAAGACTTTCATGGATAGCAGCTGCTGCGTTCTTTGTCTTGGGAGAAAAGCTGACAACATGTTTTATATGCTGCAGTTCTTTCAGGCCTGGGTAGTATTTGTCATGGTGTACAAGCCAGTGAACTCCTGGTGGGTCTTCTTGAGGATCCAACCATTTGCTTCTTGTTGCTGGAATCAAAGTAACTCCAACACTCTCTGCATCTTTCTTCTGGTCTTCACTGACTTCAACATCAAGGACAGTACAGTAGAGTTCAGAAACTTTACCAGACTTAAGTTTGTTTTCACGGAAATAATTCACAAGTGTTCTTGTTTGTTGCAATGTCAGGTCATCTGATAATGTATTCCATGATGAAAATACAAGTAATGCTTCAGAGTGTGTGTTTGCCATTGTCCCTGCAGGAAAAATAATGAGTTGACTGGCTTGAGAGGAGAAACAATTGTGTTGTGATATAATGGTATTGATATGAACAAAGATTAAACAGTGGTACACCTACGAAATCATCAAAAGAGCAGAGTACAGCATCTCTTGTAACTCTGGAACACTTCATGAAATGATAACACTCTGTAAGTAGTAAAGTTCTTTGATTTCATCAATGTCATTACTGAAATTGATACAGTACTTTTTGTATTTTTCAGAAAATAATCATTGGTGATAATTGATGTTATTACAACTAGTTTCTTTTTACATTACAATATGCTTACCCAAACAGCCTATTTTATATGAATGAGCCATCATTGTTTTACCATAAGTATCCATAAGTATAAGTTCAAAATTAGTTGTTTCCTGCTACACATTATATCAAAACAGGCAGGAGAGAGAAATTAATACAATTCTGATGATTGTTTGTCTACTTTCCAAAGATTGCTAGTTGAAATACTTATATTTTACCACTCAAAATAATGTTTCCCAAGAATAAATATATGATATTAAACAGCTTATAAGATACACAATATAAACCATGCTTCTCAAACACTACATTTTACTTTTACAAGTTTTTTTACTGTATTAAATGCTGTTATCACTTGAATTTACCTAAATTGATAATGTTTCAGAATGTCAAAGGATGATATATATTATTAGCTGCCTTTCATACACAATTCCTGTACAATGTGTCTACTTCCTTATGACCACAGTGATTGTTTTCAGATCTATCACATTATGCAGAACTTATATAGAAATATGTATTCACAGATAATTGCAAATATGTGTATATATGATAATTCTTTTGAAAGAGAAGTTATAGAAATGCACTATAAAAATAGATTATAATTGAAATATACAAAAATTCAACAAGGAAGCCTCAAAACAACCTAAACAGTTTGTTTTTGATGAAAACATTGACAGGCATTGTGAATATATGATGCTGGATAGAAAAAATTACACCATACCTCTGTTGTTATGGCTTGGCCGAGTTTCCACTCACATAATTAGGCATCTAGATCTTCTGAACTTCCAAAGCAGATTCTAAGTCCCATGAAGCTCTGAGTAATAAAAGTTAGCAAACAGTTTATAAATATTCCTGACTTTGGTAAAAATCTATACTCAAAAGGTGTCTGTAATGTTGCTGTGTTTGATTAGAACATGAAGGTATTCAATACTTAAGTCACATGATTTATAACAAACTCATTGTGTTGCTGCTCTGTGGAAACGTAAAACAAATGGGTCCATAGTTCCGTTGTCGCTGACCTTTACCTGTCATGCATTGTGTACCATTAATTTTGCTCACAACATATAGATGTGTTTGCATTACCAGTCACGTGACTGCATTTATTTGTTGGTTTAAACAGTAAAGGAATGGATTTAAGGTTCAGTCTTTTCTGACTTTTGTCTGTTGTCTGGTACCTTTGTACTGACACGTCAACTCGTAAATCATTATTGATAGAATGAACACCTACATAAACCAGTTCAACAGTAGATATAAAGTTTATCCACAGTCTTTTTTTTGTAAAATCAGCAAAATCATCAAAAGTTGCAAAAATTCATTCTTAGCAAATTGTTCAACACAAAGTTAATTGGCCTTGAGCCACTATAGTGTATATTCTTACGACATCTTACGACAAGGAGTCACCTGTGAAATTTAAATGTCAAATAAATTTTGGACACCATTCTACCCCATCACAGGATAATGCTTGGCAATCTTCCAAGGGTTCCACAGTTTTGGAGGCGTTATATGATTTGCATCATGGCAACTTGACATTTTCAATAGTAACAGATATATTGGGAACACATTAAGAAATTATTTCAAAATTAAGTATTCTTAATAATCTAGTACTCTTGTTTGTTAAGTTTTAATAGAATTAGTGATTAATACTGAGTGGTTTATAAATATGACATAAGATTCGAATGTGTTACTTTAAAATTTTCACCACACCTGTCAAATTATGTGTAATCTTGTAAACTTCAGGTGAACTTTCTTTTAAGAACAGAAAGATCAGCTGATTTTTTCCAAGACATAAGAAAATTCAAATAAATATATCCTGTAGTACATGAAAACCCCCATGATTTTTAGCTTATGTATGTGTACGGCTGGACGGTTATTAAGAAGCCATTTTGTTCAGATTATTTTTTAAATCATGTTTATCATGGTTTTACACCATTTTATCATTTTCATGTAAATTTCAACATTTTCATCATCAATTTTTATGTATATTATGATATCATCGTATGTCAGAAACATTTGCAATAATTTTGATGTGAAAAAATAATTAGTGAAGAAATGAGGAAGTCTTAATCCTTTCACAACCATGGTTTCGGCCAAAGCTTATTGTATTCAATAGTGATCTATTTACAGTACACTTGGGTGAACAGGTCAAGGTGGAAACCGCCATGCCCAAATGCATTCATCACACGTACACAGCACTCCATTTACTTGAACACATGCACACAATAGGTTTAGTGTAGACTTTGTCCCTATGTTGAAGTAGTATGGTTCAGAATTTTCTTTCTCGCCTTTTAATACCATCACTTTACAAATGAAAATCCTCCTTTAGAAGCTAAATGTACTCCAATATCATACAGAACTAAAATAATGATATGTAGTCTACATATGAAAACTACTACTAATTTTTACAGTGAAACAAATCATTAAGAACTCTAATCATTGGATGCAGTGTCAATCAGGTCTAGTCAACAACTCAACTAGCCGATGAATACCTGAAGTCTAGCGGGCCTGCTGCAAGAGTGGAAAGTGTTTTGAAAGCTATTGTATCTCACCATACACACAGCAGATTATTATATTTTGCTGAGTTGTTTCCAATAAGTGATATTTTAGAAATTTGAGAATGTCTCATGGAAAGCTAAGACATTTGTTGATCATTTTATGGAGATTGCAAATAGGTAATGAAACGCGAATTTGAAGTTGGATGGTGGGCTTGATGTACATACTGCAACAGCTAGTAGATAGTCATAGAAATTTGACAATTACCAATATAATTCAGGGTTCCACAAAACCTTTGGCACACTGTCCCGGGTCTAGTAAATTTCCAGGACCAATAAAAATGTCAAAAGGTAGTCAGACAAAACAGTGATTATTGATAGGTACTTATGGCTAGAATAAAAATGAACGCAAGTTTACAGTAATATTTTTCAGAAGCATAACCTTGAAGCATGTGAATAATGTGTCGAACTTCTTTAATATCACATCAATAGATGTTAACTACTTATTTTGTTTAAAAGTATTACAAAATAATTACAGGTTGAACAACAACTTATACAAATGATATTATACTCATCCTTACTCTGATCGCAATCTCCTGGGAAGTAGTTTGGATTGTTGCTATGGTTACTAGAATTATATTGTCAAGATGCCAAAGTGACATATTTTTCTAAGTACTATATTCGTAATCAATTTTAAAAATGATACCATTCATCAAATATAATCTGATGTTGAAGATAAGATTGCTTTGATACCTGCTATTTTATGTATATATTATTGACATGTAGTTTACAAAAACTTCAAAGTAATCTGCATCTGTCTTAAAACTTTTTTTTTACTCAGATCTCCATTTACACATAGACATTTTACATTCGTCTGTCATTAACTTATTACTTGCAAGAAATCAAACTGACATTTATTTTTTATTGAAAAAAATAAATAAATAGTAAAAACTGTTACAAAAATGTTTCTCAAATTCTTCAGGGGCATAATGGCATTGTGCAACTTTTACTTCTTTCAACATCAAGCAAATATCAGGATAGAGCATAGGGGAAAGCACGAAAGTTCGTCCCCAAGGGTTGGGGTGGGGGTAGGGGTGTCGGCACAGGATTCTTCTTGCTATGGTTTATTTTATTTTAATACGTTTGACTGTGATATGTATTGCCAATAAAGATTAATACCACTGACCTTTCTTTGCAGCTTTGGTTTCTTTGTCTTGAGTTAGCACTAGTTTTTGTAACGATTTCTTTTTCTCCTTCACCGTGGGGCTAAAGAGGAGCACCATGCTCCGACGTTTTGTCAGTGTGTTGCGTCTATTATCTGATGTGTTTGATTGCCTAATTCTCCAAAGCAAGCAAGGGTAAATTACTAATCTGTGGATGCTGTCACCAGATTATCACCGGATTAACTTTGACAAAGTCAACAACGAACGCACCAGTAAGGTATCATACAAGAAAGGGGAGAAACTCTCAAAAGCCGTGTCCAGAGGTGATCCGTAAAACTAGTGGACACTTTATATTCATGTATTCATAAACAAACAGAGGGCAAAACAAACTTGAATATTCATTTGTAAACGAACAGGCCTGAAAGAAGGAGCTCCCATGAATGCGTGGTATGTGTCAACGCACCTTGCTAATGTATCAGAGGTGGTTGACCCGGCAAAAATAACGTTGACACCGCATCGAACTTACCAGACTTCGCACTGAACATTGCCGTGTAAGTCAAGAACAAGAACGGAAAAGGCTTTATTAACTCATAGACAGTCGACTGTCTATTATTAACTCAAAGTTCGCCTTCAACTTGTTCAGTTTATCAACTACATCCTTGAATGGAGCCAAAAAAGGAGCTCCATGGTCCTTGCAATAAATCAGGCACTCTCGTATTGGTCTTTTTAGCTCCGCTGTCAGCGACGCGGAGCTTATCAAATAGGTTGATTTTCCGTCGTTGTCCGTCGTCGTCCGTCGTCGTCGTCCGTCGTCGTCGTCCGTCAACAATTGCCTTCTCCTCTGAAACCGCAAGTCCAATTGCTTTGAAATTTTATATGCAGTTCACTTGGGGTGACCTCACTTAAGTTTGTTCAAATCGTGGTGAAATTTGCATATTTGTATTTTTGGGGCATTTTTTGCTGTTTTTGGTAAAAAAATCTTCTTCTCTAAAACCGCTTGTCCGATTTCTTTAAAATTTAATATGCAGTTTACTGAGGGTGACCTCATTTAGATTTGTTCAAATCTTGGTGAAATTTGCATATTTGTATTTTTTAAGGCAATTTTTGTCATTTTTGGTAAAAAAATCTTTAAAAATCTTCTTCTTCAAAACTACCAGTCAGATAGCTTTGATATTTGGTACATATGTCCTTAGGGATGATCTTTTTCAGATTTGTTCAAATTGTGCAGAAATATGCAAATTTGCATTTTTAAGGCAATTTTTGCCATTTTTGGTCAAAAAATGTATTTCTCAAAAGGTGCTGGTCTGATAGTTTTGAAATTTGGTATACAGGTTTCTACAGATAAGCTAAGTAATATATATTGAAATTATTGTGAAATCTGTAATTTTGTATTTTTGGGGCAATTTTTGCCGTTTTGGTTAAAAATTGTGTATTTCCAAAACTACTCATTTGATAGCTTTGAAATTTGGTATACAGGTTCCTACAGATGAACTAAATGATATTTATTGAAATTATGATGAAATCTGCAATTTTGCACTTTTGGGGCAATTTTTTCCGTTTTTGGTCAAAAAATGTGTATTTCCAAAACTGCACATCTGATAGCTTTGCAATTTTGTATACAAGTTCCTACAGATCACTTTAATGATATTTATTGAAATTATGATGAAATCTGCAATTTTGTA
>LD353764.1:70872-85705 GCA_001465055.1 Ptychodera flava | reverse complement strand
TGTGTCAAAAATAGTTATTCTCTATGTAAACACAGCGGAGCTATATCGGCCGCTAGGTCGCTTGTTTCAAAGAACAAAACAAGACATGTTTTACATACGATGCAAGTTTTAGAGTGATCTATAACATGTACTGTTCGGTTGTGTGTTCTACATGGGGTTCTCGGTTGGTGACTGCGACCGTGCCTGCAGATTTATTACACCACGGTGTTTTGCTTTGAATTTTCAATTGATCCGTGCGCTAAATTAAAACAAAAACGAGAAGAGTCAAGTAGTCTGTCTACAAATGAAGAAACATTTAGAACGCGAATGATTCAGATATCTTGACCTCAACATTACTAGCTACGCAGCTCGAAAGTTATTCTTGGAAACAGGACTGGAACATTAGTCCATGGATGTACACAACTTTTGTACATCCATAATTTAATAGTCAAAGCTGGATTTTGCATGGCAGCTAAGGAAACCAGATTACCTTTCCCAGAAAGCATGCAACGTACTGCTTATGTTCCCTTTGGCCTGAAACTTTCGCCGTCTCGGCCATAAAAGTCAGTGAGCTACCAAGATCATGATAGTTCCATCGCGTGTAAGTTTTGATACATTATCTATAATATACTCGACTACCTAACGTTTCAAACAAAGGTCGCAGTCAGGTTCTCAGCTAGGGCATTTGTGAGGTGACATAATCGGTATGCAGAATGTTTTTACCAGGTTTGAGAACTAATAAAATAACTGGTCAGCTCCAGGTATGTGAGAGTTCAGAAATCGACAGTCTGCGCCCCCAATCTGCGCTAGCGCATTTCAATCTGCGCTATCAATCTGCGCTACCGTTCTGCGCTATCAATCTGCGCTACCATTCTCCGCTATCAATCTGCGCTACCATTCTCCGCTATCGATCCATGAATGTTTTGATTTTAGTCATTACGGTGGCATTTATGACATTGCCGCGATATAGCTGCCCGCTAGATGATACATGGCATGGTCTAGTGTTGAAATAGATTTGTATTTTTGTACAGCATACCGACACTTGTACAGCATACCAAGTGTCAGGAAGACTGGTTATTGAGTAATGTTTATGTACGATTGAATGCGATTCCGAATCAAGCGCGACATAAAGTTATAGTCTCATGGATCCTAGGGCTATGAAGATGACATTCGATGAATTTTCTTTCTCATATAAAAAGCTTGAGAAATGATCAAGTACGGGTACATGTAGTAAGCGCAAAGTCAAGTACGCTTACAATTATGGTAGACCTTGCTACAAGTCAACGACGACTTAGTCGACAGCCCAACAACGCACAGCAGAGGGAGTGGCAGTCCAGTGACGTCAAGCTAGCTGAATACACGCGTGTGTGGTCGGTGACCTGTAGATGACGTGACACAATGGCTATCTGTTTATGTACTGATCAGGAAGTAAATAATTCACAGTAATTGTACCATCGTGGCAAAAGAAATAGCGTAAAAACGTCCAAAATTAAAAGCCACGACCCACGACCGGTCATGGCAAAAGAAGTGGCGTAAAAACGTCCAAAATTAAAAGCCACGACCCACGACCGGTCGTGGCAAAAGAAATAACGTAAAAACGTCCAAAATTAAAAGCCACGACCCACAACCGGTCGTGGCAAAAGAAATAGCGTAAAAACGTCCAAAATTAAAAGCCACGACCCACTACCGGTCGTGGCAAAAGAAGTGGCGTAAAAACGTCCAAAATTAAAAGCCACGACCTACGACCGGTTGTGGCAAAAGAAATAGCGTGAAAATGTCGAAAACTTAAAGCCACGACCCACAACTGGTCGTGGCCAAAGAAATAGCGAAAAAATGTCGAAAACTTAAAGCCACGACCAACGACCGGTCATGGCAAAACTTAGCGTAAAGAAAACGTCCAAAATATATTGACAGCCGCGACCCTCGACCGGTCGTGGCAAAAGAAATAGCGTAAAAACGTCCAAAATATATTGACAGCCGCGACCCACAACCGGTCGTGGCAAAAGAACTAGCGAAAAAAATGTCGAAAACTTAAAGCCACGACCAACGACCGGTCGTGGCAAAAGAAATAGCGTGAAAACGTCCAAAACCTAAAGGCACGACCCACGACCGAGAAGATTTAAACTGAAAAATCTTATTTTCGCCACAACCCACGACTTGTTGTGGCGAAAGTAACACTGATGGGCAACAACCCACGACAGGTCGTAGAGTAGATAAAGTAATGATACAAAATGACAATTTTGTGTTACAAGCACACACGACCTATCATGACAAAAAATATATGTGCATGCGCGTTTTCAGTGCTATCCGTTAATTCTGCACGTTAAGTATTTCGCGACTAGAAAGCGGTCGTACGACTGGTCGTGTAGCATGGGCACCTAAATCGTTGGTTCATTTTGGGCCAGGTATCAATTGTGCACAAAATCGCGAAAATCGTGAAGGGAAATGTAAATCATGTCTTTCTGTTTCACATAACGCAATACGATGCCTGGCCTGTCACAATAAATATTGTCTCTGACCGTGTGCTGACCTTGTGAGTTTGACTCAGATTGAGGTTTCAATGAATTTTTCAAATAAAGATGACATCACTGATCTGAGAGATGTGATGTCTAAGAAACTGATACTATGACGGTGATGATTAGGTAAGTTGATGCCATAACACATCGCAGAAGACAAGTAAAAACAATGATAGATATATTTTCTCGAGATGTTTGCGATTTTTCAAGATTTGCACATGATAACAAGAAGGCGATTTACATGTAGTCCTATCATGCAAGAAGTGAATGCCCGTGAACTTGGAACACTCTGATTTGTACCAGTCATTTCAATTTCAGTGGTTGGTTCGAGCTGTAAATAATTTTTTCAATTGTCCACAAGGACGACCCACGACTAAAACTGCATAACGTTTTTGGCACTTTCAATGCTGCTCCCTTGTTTTCATGTATGATCGTAGATGGCATTGATCAACAAATTATGACATCCGTTCTAGCTTTATGTTTATATCATGCGAGGAGGTCAGAAACGACAATGTACTCCCTTGTCACCGCATCAACCTGTCCTGTTATAATCAAGGCAAGGTGGTGTCACGTCTGCAAAGATAATAGATTACGTACTATAATTCCATAGACACACACTCTAGAGCTCATAAATGCATGTGCTCCTTCTCTTTCGATTGCTGATCATGTTAATACGGAACGATTGAACTAACAAGCACAAACATTGCGATTGAAGTTCCACTCTTGTAAACAATGGTCAGTTCGTAAATCTTTCTCTAGTCACAATCCCTCACTAGCATGTCCCCGTAATTTCAATAATTTCACAAGCTGAGCACCTCTATCAGCTCATTTTCAACCCAACTATCACCGTCCTATTATAGTAGCTAAGCCCATAAAACAGTTAATTTGAGTGGTGAAAACTAAATAGATTCGTTCGAGATTACTGCAAACTTTTCTACTGATGTGAAGACGAAATATCCAACTCTAGCCAAAACATATCTCTGCGTTTTGGGCGATTGCACTTGACGTCTTTTTACCAATACTAGCTACAACCTTATATCAAGGAAAACGGTTGCGCGACAGGGCACGTTCAATTCGAAAATAGAGAGCAACTTTAAGGCAAACGATTTATTTTAAAACATGGAGATTTAAAAAGACCCCCTTTGACTACGTTATGATTGGAAAAATCTCGCTGAAGTGTAGCGAAGCCCCTTCAGCCAGGCACCTGCGTGAAATATTACATATAGGGCCTAAATGGACAATATGTGGAACTCGCGGTAGAGAAAGTCATGACCACTGTACTGTCAACAGTGCGTGCACACGAGGCAATCATACAAGGATGCCATGTAATTTGTCTTCGCTACCGCTGGTAGTACGGTGAGAGTGCCCACTAAAATGTTTTACACCCTTGGTGTTTAGCTTTTTAATTTTCAAATTGAGCCCGTTTGCGAAGTGAAACGTACATACAAGAAAACAGCTGGTAGTCTTTGTCAAGGATTTTATAAAAGAGAGATTTGTACATCTGATCCCCTTTTTCAACAATACTAGCAATGGAGCAAGACAGTCAGTTACTACATGTATTAGAAACCCGCTGGGAAAATCGGGCAACAGCCCAGACGTCGCATGGTCACCATGGAAACCGGCGGTTCTATTCAGAACAGAAGGTACAGCAGGTGATGTTTCACCATCTAGACAAAATAGAATCATTTACGTAATGCTTATCTTTGACCCCCAAAACCTCGAATAGCTAAATTGTACCAACCACGAAACTAGTTCAGTCATGTGAATTTGTATATTTCGATACATTTATGAATTCTTTCACAACGGAACGCATCAAAAATAAAGGTCGCGGTTCTTGTTCAAGGACGTTCACAAGAATACTACGTCGACTAGCGTCTATCCCAAAAGTTCTTGACGTTATTTATTTGCCTACGAACGCTTGTTGCTGTGAAGATCAGTAGCTTAAAACTGATAGAGATAGTCCCGAATTTAGTTCTTCAGCTTGCTGGGTCTGTAAAAGCATCTGGTCATCATTGCACATCGCATCGACATGAGTTTCTGAGAACTTTTACAATTTGTATCACGGTCCCTCTGTCATAACTTTTGACACTGTCCCTCGACAAACTGTGGAAAGACGATGCTGTGTAATACCATGGAGCTAAAAAAGAAGAGGCATGGTAATTTAGAACTGTCGTATCTCGTCATGTTTCCTGGTCAAACAAAGCCGCATATGCAGCAGTATACATGTATGCTCTAATCCACCAGAAACCTGGAATCATATCTTACCGACGACGACGTCATGCTCAGCGGTATAGACAGTAGACACTAGGATACTGCGACATTGCACTTTTATGTGATATCGGATATTTTCAGGAAATTAGGATTGTTGAGTCAGATATGAGAAGAGGGGAAATCTTCGATATATCGGATATTTACCCGTGATTTGACAAGTATTGTCTAGTATTGTAAATAAAATCAGACTGACGACGTCGGGCTGAACCAGCATGAAATCTCCAGTAGCACCTACATTTGATATACTTATCTGCGTTTTGACAAGTCTTGTATCACCCAGGTAAAGCATATGACAAATGTGACTTTTCGTACAGTGCTTGTATCAAAGTTAGAGTTAGACTGACAACGCCGAGCTGAGCCAGATCTATTCATGGGTGAAATCTCAGATATTTATCGGATAGAATTACCAGCGATTTGACAAATGTAGTCTCGGTATTAGAGTCCCAACATCGCCAATAAAAATCGGATAATCGACGATCACGCAGACCCAGCTTGCCCATGCAGATACAAGGTACGTCGTTGTGGTGACGTCTAGTATTGATATGGGACTCAACATATATTCCAAGTCTGTTATCTATAACAGAAATATATGTCTATCTATAACAGAAATATATGGGACGTCAAACTTCGATACTGGACAGTAAATAACCAATATTTAAAAATTGTGCAAAGTCGCTCCTTCATGGGGAAATACCCGATCGGTTAGGTTGTGCAGTTGACTTTCCCGATACTTTGGTGACTTATTACAGTCATTTTTGGAACTGGATTTTTAACATAATGACACGTCAACGATGACATTTAATTTTGTTTTTTGTTCAACAATGACAATTCTAGTTTTTCAGTGACCACAGTGTAGTCCCGCAGTGTTCTACCTTTGTGAACACAGTTCATGCGTACGTCTGTGCAAAGATATTTTTGAAAACAGACACGACAGTCAAATTTGGTCTTCGCGTGTCTCAGCAAGATCTTGTGCCGATTCGGCAAACTCGGAAACTGTTCAGTCCGATCTTTTCTGACTGAGGTAAAGCAGATCTTAGTGAGAAAAATTAGTTAGCCAGTGAAAACACTTGCATTCACCCATGTATTTTTATTTGGGGACATTAGGTTGACCTACTGTGCGGACACATATAACGCAACAAACCATCTACCACAAAGTTAACAGTTTGAGCAAAGTCGTTCGGGAAAAAAATAATGGACAAAAATACAAGTTTTCAAAACAATAATGTAATATGTTGTCTCTTTTACCTTGGATATTCTTTGAATTCTACTCACTCCATGATCTGTACCCTGAGAGTTCGAGAGCGCAGAATGGTAGCGCAGATTGAGAGCGCAGAATAGGAGCGCAGATTTGTAGCAGAATGGGAGCGCAGATCAATAGCGCAGATTGGGGGCGCAGACTATCGATTTCTGACCTCTCACATAGCTGGGTCATCAGTGTGTCTTCGCACATCAAATCGACAAGTGTATTAGTAACTTCGATGTTTTACATGCTTAACTGTCAAGTTGGTTATTATTTTACAAAAATACATTTTCGGGAAAACAGACCTGCAAGGGAAAGACACAGTGACTGAGTCCGACAGCGGCGCAAAAAGTTTTTTTTCCCCCGACAGTCATCAGACATACAGAAGATAGTGGCATTTTTAAGGCTTGTCCAAACGTTGACAATGACATAAAAAGATGTGTCCGAAAGGTTTGGTTTAGATATATTGTTACGCAGGGTTTCACGAGCATTAAAAAAAATTGCCACAAAAAGATATGATGTCCAAAAAAATTTATTCAACTGACCGATTTATCGTCTTTGCTATCGCCTAAACATCCCCGTTTTCGTTCGAAAAGACTGTGGCATCGATATCCCCCAGCGCATAGATCGGTTGTGATTCCAATCTGTCTGCACAGGTTTACAAAACATCTATTCATGCATGTTATTTGTAAGTCAAAAGCGAATGAGATAAGGCCTATATTGGTCAAATTAGGACCGAATATTGAAGATGAAAATACTTTAATTTGCTGACTTGTCAGTTTCTATGCAAGAAGCGGCGAGTTTCTCCCTTCAAACGTTGACTGGCTGTTGTCAAAAGCACATAGATTTTCACGTCCGTGTTTATCATCTTGGGTAATTTGTTTACCCATATCGATCATGTGAGCCAAAATTAAACAATCTGAAGGTCAAAGGTTTCTAGTTCCGGCTTCTGGTCTGACGGACCACATCGAGACACTGACTCCACGGCTTCGAACAGTGTTCTGCAGCCCCAAGAAGCAACCGACGAACACATAAATTGCACTGTCCCCATTTCAACATGTTAGCAAACTACTGGCGTTCGTAAAATTTGGAAGTGTTTATCATAAAGTAGGTTTCTGCTGAAACGGCTTTTGAGACTTTCTCCCCTTTCTTGTGTCATATCTTACTGGCGCGTTCGTTGTTGACTTTGTCAAAGTTAATCTGGTGATAATCTGGTGACAACGTCCACAGATTAGTAATTTACCCTTGCTTACTTTGGTCAACTAGTGCTACGTTCAGACAGGTAAAAATTGAAACGCTTCTGCAACACTATATGTGATTTGTAAACACAGGGGATTAATTGTTTGAGTCCGCTTGCGTCCATACTCACAAAATTAAGCCATTGTTTTGGTGTTTAAGACGTCTTAATGCGCCCTCTGGAGTTCAAAAGGTGTGTATGACCAAGCATACGGCATGGTAATAAGATGGCTGAAATGAACGACGTCGTACTGCTTGTCTTCTGTTTTTTTACCTGCTGCATATGCGGTCCAAACCGAGTCATCGTCGCTGTAATGATCTGAATGCAGACCAAATGCAATCGTTAACCGATTTAGCCCTTGCGTTTGATGTGTTCAGAACTGTAATAAAGGGAAAACGGCTCCACGTTTCACCTACACTATTTTTTCGTTCTCTGTGTTCATGTTTTATTTTGTGCGTTTGGCTATTGGTGTAGATATAAGCCATGGCGAGGCGTAGCCGTAATCTAGATGTCGAATGACAGTGTGATCCTTTGACGTTACGTTTCGAAACCAGTGTGGTCTCTTCCTCAGTCGCTTTTTGATATTTTCTCCCCTTGGATTTTTGTTTCACTGTTTGTGGCTTAATCATTGTCAGTGTTTTGTTTGTCCAGTAAGGAGGCTAGAATATTTATATTCGAGTCAGTTGATTGTGTTTCATTTTGTTCGATCTTTTCTGTAAGATTGTGTACTTGTACATTTATGAGCTTGTCGCCAATGTTTGGATTTCTTTTGTATGCGATGATCAGTTTCATCGTGAATAAATTATTTAGCGTTTGATCTTTTTCTATTTCTTCCTAGTTCTTCAGGAGTGCTTGTTTGATGTCTTTTGTTTTGATATGTGGACTATGTGTGGTAGAAAATATTTCTTTATTAGTGTTGTTGCTGTGTGTTTGTTTGTGATTTAAATGTGTTCTTCGTGTTGCGTAATTTGTTTCCGCATTGATGTTCGATATTTCTTGTTGTGAATATCCTCGTTGTAGCAATTTTTCATTAAATGTTTTGACTTTGTTGTTAAAGTCCTCTTCGTTGTTACATGTCCTCATGTACCTTAATATTTCGCCTTTGATTAGGCCCTTGAAGGTTGATTTTGGATGACATGATTTTCTGTGTAAGAACTGGAATGTATCTGCTGGTTTTGTGTGCGTTCTAGTGTGTAGTATGTTTTCGTTGTTGAATCATTGACCTTTGTAAATGCCTAGGTCAAGATATGTTATTTCATGTGAAGAACTTTCATATGAAAATTTGAAAGAAGGATATATCTTTTAAATTACTGTTATAAATTTGTGGAGTTCGTGATCCGTTCCAATGAAGATTAGGAAAATATCGTCTCTGAATCTACACCATAGTGATATTTTTGTTGTGTGTTCACATATGATTTCCTGTTCTAGTTCGTGAAACGTGATGTCGATTGGCAATCTCGGGTGACGGTGACGATCCATTTGCGTAGCAACATGTTTGTTTGTAGAATTCGTTGTTAAATTCGAATGTGTTGTTTTTCAGAATAATGTTTAGCATAGCTAACAGGTATTCTGTTGGCGTTTCTACTGGGATTGACAGATGGCCGATTACCGAGGATCTGAGACAGTTATTCGAAGAAAGGCATCGGTATTCTGCCTTTGCCGCTCCGTTTGTTGGGGGACACCGCGACATTGCACTGTTATATGATATCCGATATTTACGGCTACTGGACTATACAGTATCGAAGTTAGATTGGCTTAGCTAGATCTATAAAGGGCTGAAATCTCCGATAAATATCGGATATTTAGCGCGATTTGACAGAATCTAGTATCGTCTAGTATAAAAGCAAGAGTCAGTCCTTGGAAGTCGGGTTTGACCAGAACTTTTAAGATGGTGAAATCTCTGATATGTATATCGGATATTTACGCGCGATTTGACAGAATCTAGTATCGCAGGGTTTTCAGTAGAAATTTGCCCAGGCGGAGAAATGTAAATTATAGGTGAGGAAGGAAGCCGAGGTTGGAGTGGGGACGTTGTGTCGTGGCGGCGGCAGCATAACATTGGCAAGGTATCTTGAACAGGACTTTATCCAGTTTTGTTGAATGTCAGTGTAAAATAATTTTGTATTTTAAAAACAAAAACTGATTGCAGCGTGTTCATTTTCAAATTGACCGGCTACTTTCGCATTTTGGCTGGCTACTTTTCAGCACTGTTTCGCTCTCTGGCCCGGAAATTTTGGTTTTGATAATAATATTTTGATTTTTTGATGGCCTTGCAAGCCGGAGATTATATGTCAGAAGTGCCGATGTGGCTATATCATGTAGTCTATAGCAATTTACGCGGTGAACTTGTTCCTATCACTGTAGTACCGCGATCAGGGAACGTGTTGTACTGGGAATCGCTCTCGAGGTCAACCTTACTTGCCCGATCACAGGCCGAATTATTCGAAATTCCGACGTTCACATCGGGTAAAGCCAAAAATTGGACTAACGTACAATTACGTTATGCCCGCGAATAGCCGACCATTTCTGAATGAAGCCGACTTTTGTTTCGCTCAAACGCGGAAGAGGAAGTCGACGCTTGAGAGCTTTGTTTTCTGCGTAAGAGTAGGGCCTTGTCTGATGGGTTTGGTAGGTTTTTGATCAAATCTAAAGCGTCCAAAAGTTACTGAGTCTCATTTTTCATACTTTGAAACGCCATGTTAGTCCATCCATGGTCAATCACGATGTCAATTTTCAAGTCGATCGACATCGCGTTTTGTGGAGGGGCCGTGGTTGTGGAGGGACCGTGGTGCATCGCGGAAGAGAAAGTCGACGCTTGAAAACTTTGATTTTCTGCGTAAGAGAATAGGACTTTGTCTGTTGGTTTTGGGAGGTTTTAGATCAAATCTAAAATTACTTGGTCTCACTTTTCGTACTTTTGAAAAGCTACGTCGATCACAGTGTCAAATTTCAGGTCGACCGATGTGTACTGTGTTCCAATTGACTGCCGGTGCTTTGTACACACACGGTGTTGTACAGGCTGGCGTTCGGTGTCGTTAGTTTGAGGTTTTATCAAACATGAACACTGAAATTTAGCTCTCTTTTTCAATAATATTTAACATCACCAAAAATCCATATCAGCTCGCTGATTCGTTTTATTGTGAAATTAGTACAGTTAATTGAAATCACTGAAAATTATGTTCCTATAATTCATTGAATTGATTAAACTGTTTGATTTTACTGTATCTATACTATCGTCTAGTATCGTAGCTGGAGTCAGTCCTTGGAAGTCGGGTTTGACCAGAACTGAAAGGTGGTGAAATCTCCGATATATCGGATATTTACGCACGATTAGAATGAATCCAGTATCGTCCAGTATCGCAGCTAGAGTCAGTCCTTGGTGGTCGGGTTTGACAAGAACTGTAAGGTGGTGAAATCTCTGACATACCGTAGGCCTATATCGGATATTTACTTGCGATTTGAATGAATCTCGTATCGTCTAGTATCGAAGCTAGAGTCAGTCCTTGGAAGTCGGGTTTGGCCAGAACTGTGAGGTGGTGAAATCTCCGATATATATATAATATATCGGATATTTACCTGCGATTTGAATGAATCTAGTACCGTCTAGTATCGAAGCTAGAGTCAGTCCTTGGAAGTCGGGTTTGTCCAGAACTGTAAGGTGTTGAAATCTCCGTTATAGGCCTATATTGGATATTTACGCGCGATTTGACAGATTCTAGTATCGAAGCTAGAGTCAGTCCTTGGAAGTCGGGTTTGGCCAGAACTGTAAGACGGTGAAATCTCTGATATATATCGGATATTTACGCGCGATTTGAATGAATCTAGTATTGTCCATGGGGTTCTGTCATAGTATCGATATTAGAGTCCCCAAATCGCCGGCAAATATCGGCAATTTCATAGACGCGGCTTCCCATGGAACAACCACTGTTCATTCTAGTATCGTCTAGTATAGATATTAGTCCCGAAATCGTCGATATGTCAAACTGCGATACTAGATTGTAAATATCCGATATTTAAAAATTGTGCAAAGTCGTGCCTTCATGGCCTGTTGCTGTCGACAACTTCTTTGTATTTTACTTTTTAGCTTCAGTGCCTTGAGCTTGCAGTGGCACTGATCTGCTGTTCGGTTTAAACCTCTCTGTAGAGCCTTTTCTGCAATTTTTTTGTACATGAGGCTGTCGGGACACGTTCTCTTTAGCATTCTTTGAATGCTTTCGTCTGCCGAGACTCAGATCAGCAAACCTATTCTGTCGTCTGACCAGTTATTTGCACGAGATGTATAGAGCTGTGTTCGGCAGCCATGACCAACGTGAATATTGTATGTTGGTTGTTGTTTGTTTATGTTACAAATACCTGTCGCGTGAGGGCGTTTGAAACGCCTCTGAAGCGGCTCGGTCCGTCCACACAGCGATTTGCGGATAGAGTTAATCCCTACAACGGCTCAGGTCGGGCCGACTAAACCGTCTCAAATCTGAAACGCTTCAGAACCACTTCGGAGTGTCCACACATAACTTTCTGTGCCAGTATTGGCCCAGAACCGTTTCAGAGCCGTTTCAATGGCCTGTGTATGAACGGCACATCAGTCGCTTAGCTTTTGAAGAGTGTCACCCATTTAGCAGGATACCGTGACCAAGAAATTATGTGATATGCCCAAAACTGCACTTGAGGCACCGACCCGCTTTCGTTGTAAAAGTGCAATTTCCCAATAAATTCCTGGGCGTACACAAACACTACACCTCGTTCGAAAACCTTCAACTATGCGTGGTTATAAATTTCAGCACGGACTGTTTTGTTCTCGTACTCTAGTACCACTAACCGTACTTCATACCGTTTTCATTCACTCGTTTAAGACGCAAATAAACAACCAAATAAGTTATCAAGGAAGGCATTAGCCACGTGTAGACACACAACACTGCCTCTCCTCGGTCCTGTGATCACGTTCACACTCAACATTCACACTCAATGAAATCCGTCTAACTCTTGGTTCCACTCAGCCAAGCAGTAATTTTTTTTTGTTTTCAGTTAGGAGAAATGAAATGTCTTATTTCTGTAACGGCATTTTAAATTTTGGTGAAGGGAAAACAACATTCAGGTCTTACAACAAATTTAACGAGTATTTCAGCACCGAAAAATGTACGCGTTAGTCATTTTGGACAAGTCTCTTTCGGGGTTGATGATTTTTTTTTATTTTGGCACCGCAGTGTACCTCTCTCATCGTACAATGGTTGGCTCCAAAATGATTTTGATATTCAAAAGCGTAAGTAATTACCCGAAAGTGTAGTGGCCTGTCACACAAAACATGACAAAATCGGTACAGACGGTTCAGGAAAAAAAATTTGTTACCCCAACTATGGACGTAACAAAAAGATTTAGGTCCATGCCCCAATCCGCGGCGACACGAAAACGCTAGCGAGACCCTGGACCGTAGGACGTGGAATCAATCATTACTTCCGTATGAGCATACTTCAATTCAAAAGATATAGAAAACACGTTTTGATAATTTTTTACGGTGTGCAGACGGTTATTTGACTTCTATACACTCGAAAACTTTGCCTGAAAAGAAAATAGACTAAGTGTCGAAATAAGTTAATTATGAGAACTCATGTTCGCAGAGCAGTGGCATCATTTCGTATCGAAAGGGGGTATTTTCGAACTGGTTGAACTAACCTGGGCCGATTCAGCGTCTCAGTCGGCAGAAAATTGTACTTTGAGGGCGTTCTGTTGTATTTTCTGCGACACCATGATGCAACTTGACATTTTGCGAACGGGGTATATCAAGCGATGTTATGGAAGCGTCTCAGCCAATCGTGTGACGGAGAAAATAATTACTATGCAAAATAGTTTATTATACCATACGTGACGTAATAACTGAAACGGGCGAGCATTACCCGGAACATCTTGAAAGAAAATGAATGATTCATAAGAGAATTTGACGTTTTACGTAATTTTTTCGGATGCAACTTCTACTGGTGAAATTCAATTACGCTTTTTACTAATTACACCCAGCATGATGTGCTTGTTACTGTATACGGTAATTTCATCAACCCATAAACTTGAGTTTTAATGCGACGTTGATTGCACACTTATTAGGAATAAATATATCAATACGAATTCTGATATCATTGATACTCCGAGAAACTTGAAACAACCACAAGAAACCTCACAAAGGCGGTATGCTTCGAAATCTCCGAATGGCGAATGGAAACGATGCATGTGCGCATGCCCGAAAGCTGAAAGTTGACGATTTTGGAACATTCATAGGATATTCTTCTGACGAAAATGTTAAACCCTTCCATTTTTGCACATTGCTGTCATTACAAGGCATATTAACCCTATGAACGAGCGATAGAGGCAGACCAGCCCGGTTGACTGCAGGAAGTAATTACGTGTTAATTTTCACCCACCCAACCGTAAATTGCAAAAACCAATTATAAAATCGGCGATAGCATGCCCCTGGTAATAACGATTTCTGGTTGATCAGAAATTCCATTATATAATAACATCATTCCACGCACCAATTGCTCCACGATGACCCCTTTTTGATTCGTGTACGTGGTAAATCCAATCACCATGGTAAATTCCAGTCGGTGGCGCCTTGTTTTACTGTACGACAAATACTTATGCTTCTCAGTTGGTTCACCAGTTATCGTTGTGTGCGTGTTTTTCAAGTTGGTTTAACTTTAAACGGACTATAGTTGTAACTTGAGGTGATATTTTGACCACTTTTTCTGCTTAACAAGCACATTTTCTTCTCCTCCGCCCTTAAAGTATGTTAAATAAAAGGTTATGCACCTTTGCATGCATAATGCAACGTGTACACAATGTACATGCAATGTTTTTGTTGCACAGTAACTATCTCATAGACAGTAAGCTCTCTATACTGTCTATGATCCAAGCCCGGTCTATAAGTCATTTCAGATACGAACAATACAAACATTAAGCATGATTTTAGGTGTAGAAAAAGAAACTTTATTTTACGAAGTGAAGAAAAAAATCAGACTAGCTATAGTAAAATGAGGCTTTATAATAAGTCTTAAAGGGAGAGGGGTCGTCGAATCTACGCTCAAGGGGACCGAATTGGACCCATACTGTGTCAAAGGTATGTTGGCGATTGATGAAAATTAAAACGTGTTTTTCAAACTGTATAAATGTACATCGTAAAATTTAAATGTGTCAGCTGTGTTGACGTGATGCATCTAGATATCGTGCTTGAAATACATTGTTTGTAAACAAGAAAGTCCGACACCCAGGCGCAGTTCCGACGACTGTTTCCCTTTCAGGTTTTGCTGAAACTAATCGTAAATGAAAAGACAAATTTAAACCTTCTCATTCATAATTTAGAATAAATATCACAGGAAGGGGGAACAGAGAGGGGAAAAACAAAACAAAAACAAGCAAACAACGAGCTACCTGACTTCCATCTCTTAACATGTAATTATACCTATCTCATACAGTTAAGGAGAACGGTTGGCATGCACGACATATATTTATTTATTTTATTTATTTATTTATTTATTCAGCTTTGACATAAAGTCAGGATGAGTCGCACAGGTGACTAACACCTATACAAAAGCAACCCTCCACAAAAAC
>LD353764.1:39927-50094 GCA_001465055.1 Ptychodera flava | reverse complement strand
CTCTCTCTGTGAGCTCTCTCTCCACCCAATGGCCACTTCAATCAACACTTTCTTCAAGTTGTTATGGTGCCCAACAACCAAACGCCAACGACTGGAGAGGATACAATCTGACAACGAAAGAGGTAATTATGCATTTCTTTGCAGCCTAGTGCTCCACAAGTCTTCGAAGAATTTACTGTCTATTGGTTGAGAGTGTAGCGCAGGGTTTCAGTACAAACATTCGAGTTTGTCATAGTCAGTGCTGTAAATCGTCACATTTGGTGCCGGGGTGGCACGAGTTCAGAAAGCCAGAACGGGACTCTGCGTCACTCAATAATGAATTCATATTCATATATTCGCTGGTTACCAACGCGAACGGCTGAACATGTTGTCAAGAAACCAATGTGACAAATTACACCTTACAGTTTACGGTTTAAAAGACGAAGCTATTGAGATGTTTAATGAATGCTAGGCCGGGCTGTAAATGTCAATATTTTTGATTATGGGTCCCTTTCAACAGCCTTCTCCAAGTAGGATCTGGAAAAATAGCACGTTAAAAACCATATTTAAATACCCCCGTGGAAAAATGGACTAATCTGTGTGCTCTTTCTGGAATGTGTTGTTTCCATTAACTAGTGCACTTCGACAGGGAAGCAAGTTTGTGTCGTCCAGTGCTAAAGATGAATGAAGAATAACATGTACGTACAGCACTAACAAAACCCTTAGAACAGCTGTTTGTTGTTCGTCTCTTTTGAGGGTCTGGCCTATGGCTGAACTCCGAAAGGATCATGCGAGAGTTTTAACAATTTTCAAAAATCAGGGCTTCAACGCTGGTAAAAAACCACAAATTTCCTCTCGCATTCGTATATATTCTTTTGTGTATTTGATTGTTTCAAAGCCTGTAGCTAGTCCGTGGAATACATTTGTATCCGATATCAATTCGAATGTGGTTTCTATATTTCAATTTAGCAGCTCAAATTGAGTTCTTATGAAGTATAACCTCATTTTACAGTAATCTTACCGTTTACAGTCTCCCTGGGGGGAACTCTTGTATTCGGAAGTTATTAAAAGGCTAAACAATAATCCGGTGTATTCATTACAAACAGAAAACTTGTCACAATGTATAACTGTACTGATATTTATTTTGTATATAATACCAAGAATTCAAATTCCATTAACTGGATATAAAATATAGTAAAACATACAAGTTAG
This sequence comes from Ptychodera flava, assembly GCA_001465055.1. Lineage (NCBI taxonomy): Eukaryota > Metazoa > Hemichordata > Enteropneusta > Ptychoderidae > Ptychodera > Ptychodera flava. Next base: position 48,903 of record LD353764.1, on the reverse strand, counting down.
TTCCTGTTACATGTTTTTCCTCGGCTTGCGATTGGAAAAAATGTTATTTGCATTCATGAGACGTTTTGGCATCAGATGACTGTATAAAATATGAAATACTTATTTTGTCTATTGTGCCAGCTTAAGATTTATGATCAGGCGAATCGAAAAATATACGGGACCGCTTTTCACTCGTTACCCGAGACTTGGACTTCATACCACGCATGCGTCCTGTGGAGTCGCAGTTAGCAAAATGTATAAAATGCAAATCGGTCTTCGTTGGGCTATTCAAATAAAATAAGCATACTTACACTTTTTCACAAATAATACAAAATCGTTAATTAAACAACACATTTACAATTTATCCAACACAACAAAACATCAACATGTGTTCGGAAAAAAAATAACTGGCACAATATCAAGTTTTTAAAAATGTTAGTGATATGTTGCTTTTGATTAAAGACGTACATTTTACCGAAACTTTTCGATAAATAGACACATTCAACTACAGGAAAAATAACATTAAAATGACAAAAACGCGATGAAAATAACATGATCATGGCAGATTTGGAGCAAGCCTAGATACTGACATCTAAATGGTTCCATATTACAGTTCATTGCCATTCTAGAAGGATAGTGACATTCATTCGTCATGGAAGGCACCCTAGGACGAGATTTTGAAACAGTACTTTCACAAAATGTAATCAAATGTAACTAATAGATATGCCTTAAATTGAAAACGGGCTTTAAAAAGACGATCGTCATCTTTCAATAAAAGCATTGAAGTGTAGCTTTGTGTCAATGGGGAAAAGGTTTCTGCGGAATTGTCTCAGCTCCAAACGTTTCGTCAGGATCAAGATACAAGAGTGATTGATTATGATAGTCACCGAGCTGATTTTTATGGTATTAAACTACCCCGATCGATGAGACGTGTACAAAAATTATCGCGAATTGACTTAGAAACATGCACATTTTCATTTGATGAACTAGCCGAGCACACATCATAAACACGTGATAAGAAACAAGCATAGCCTCACACGGTCTTTCAAGCTAGAGCACCGGAGCATCACGTCGAGAAGGACCGAGGGAGCACGCGTTTGACCTCGTCGGTATTTGACGCCTATGTGGCTATCGTCCAACGAAGACCTAGATGTCGGAAAAACAAATCTTGGAAGACGTGATGCTATTTTCGCGTACAAGTTGGTTTTTCAGAGGTCCGTACTAGGATATTTTTAAAACTGAAAAACAGGCGTGTAAGTTGTTTTGCATCCGTGTTCACAGCGCGCTGACAAACAGGTTCTTCCTTCAAAGGGTTGCTGATCCTCAGGCGTGACTCACGGTGTTCCACGCATGCGCAAATGTACTTATGATTCTGCAATTATAATTCTAGAGATTGGATTATTCACTAAACGTAACAAGCTATGCAATTACAAAGTATTACGTAATTCAAGAATTATCAAAGATGACGATCTGAGTTGCAGAGATACAGCTGGCCTATACTTCATAGAGGAAAGTGGATGCGGGCTTCTCTCAGTCTGCCTTTCATAAATAAATAGACATTTAATATGGTTTATCTGTTACCATAGCCACTACAGATCTTCCTGTATTGCCATAGATGTCTTCGATAGCGCATTTCGACGATTTATGTCAGTATTGGGGGATCCTGAACTTCCAAGCGGACCCTGCTTAAGATAAGATCAACGGTAAGAATATCACGATTCAGCGACCTATGTTGCACCATGAGGTTCGATATTAAACGAGTCAAATGCTCACGGCTAGCAAAACTTACACAAGCACGCCAAACTGTTCATGCCGCGATGCCGTCTAAATTAGAATTGTAGCCTATATGTATGGGCTTTAAAATGTTTAACACAAAGAAAATCAAATTAAGGTAGTATGCGCCTCGAAAATGAAAGACTTAAACTCTTTGCTCAAAATTTTCTCAAGGAATCTTTCAACCATTCTCTTTCAAACTCAGGAATAAAAATCGGGGGTCATAGTGCAAATTTTGGTACTAGAGAAACAAATTACCAAAGATTTACCGAGATTTGAAAATTCGAAATGGCCGCCAGCCCTGTGTTAACTCTATGAAGAAAAATAAAATTTTCGATTTTCGAAAAACTAAGGCGATGAAAAGTTTTCTCGTACCAAGGGCTTTAAAATGAACCCAAACAAGTATTAAATCAGAAAAGAATTGTAAAAGTTTGAGAGTCACAGTATCTGTCCCCGAGGCGCATTCGATAAGCACTCGCCTATGAAGACGCTTGCAATAATATAGATTTTTGAAAAGTTCCCTTTTACATCAAGTCATACGAATGCGTCCCTTCTAGCAATGAAGGAAGCACGTCGCTCAGATTAAAAAAGCAGGCATCCAAAATTTGCATATTTCGTTACATGTAACAAAAGCATAAAAAACAGGTGATATGGATAAACCGCTCCCGAGGAGTTCGATAATCTGTGATGACGTAAAATCTTTCTGTAACGTTACCACCCGGTGTACACGTCATCGTGAGTGTCACAGAAAGATAAGCAACACCATTTACAGTGGTTCATTGACTTTAGACTCGCCCTTGTTCAGTTCCCACGCAGATGTTGACAGATACATCAGCACCAAAAGAAGAAGGAAACAATTCACTTCTGTCGGCAGTTGAGGGCGTGCTTCACTCGGTTCTTGAGTCACACCGTTGTGTTGTATGACATTGGTTTCACGGTCGGCAAATTGCGAGGTTTCACATGGTTCGCGGTCATCCACGACAAAAACTGCTCCGGAATTTCCTCGAGAACTTCTCTTGAAAGTCTAGATTTGCTCAAAATGGCGTTATTTGAGTCCAGAAAATCACGAAGACAGACAAACTGGAACACAGAAAAGGGAGACGAGTATGAACGATGATTCAACAGTATTTCAAATATACGAATGTAATTTTATCGTTAAAATAACTGGAGAATGTTGTCTTGACTATGTGGTGATATGACTAAAGGCAGACATGAAGGACTAGACAGCAAGAGTTGGGAAAACCTTGAGGAATATGAATGTTCTACGGGAGTGAGGGGCAGATAAGAATAAAAGGTAATGACCTGACCGTTGGGATGGGCGTTAAAACGCGTTTTCACAGTAAAACTGTGCAAGTCCCTTGGGTCGCACATGCACCCAACTTGATTGTACTTTTGGCACACACTTAGAGCAGCAGTCCTCAATCCCTGGTTCTTGTATTGGTGCTCGTTTGCATTGGCTATTTGCACGATGTTTGTTTCCAGTGAAACAGTTTGCCAGCGATAAAGTTGATAAAAATCCTGCCCCTTTAAAATACCGGAAAGATTGAACTTCCTTATGCTTCCTTATGTTATGTCTTTGTTGTCAGTTTTATCAGGTGGGTGTCAGTGAAGGTTGCGAATGGCGTGTTCATACCTGAACAATATCCCTGACAGCCGCTGTACCATCTGATGACGTAACCCTCACGTTGTCTCCATCGAGAACTTCCATCGCTTCGAAAGAAATAATCGTAGTGATACATGAAGTTAGAAGATATCAACCCTGGTAACTGAAACCCACTCTGTTGGGCTCAAATCCCTCCGCTCCTCTCAAAATCAGACGACCACCGTGATTGTGGTAGTCGTCTTACGCAAACTCAATGTGAACGAGTCTGGGAGGATCTTTACAACTAAATGGGAATGGGCTAGCTCTGTACAGAGCAAACCCAAGCTACGTACGTACGTAACTTTTAAAGAGACCTATGGCCCTGAAGAGTACCTAAAGGTAAATCTATGTCGGAGCCAGAGGTCTCTCATTGCTCAGTTGAGATCAGGTACCCTCCCCTTGCGTATTGAAACGGGTAGATTTCAAGACCTAGACGTAGAAGATAGAATTTGTGAATTTTGTGATTTGCGTACCCCAGAAACGGAAACGCATTTTCTGGTTTACTGTAAGGCATATGACCATCATCGTAGAATATTATATGACAAAATTATAGAAAAATTAGCAAACTTCAGTGACTTATCAGACCCTGAAAAGTTAAAATTCTTATTTACAAATTGTTGTAGACCGTTAGCTCGCTTGTTGAAGCAGCTTATACTGTCAGGAAAACTTTTTTGTATCACCAGTGCTAATTTATTGTACTTTACTGCTTTGAAGTGACCTGTAAGCCCGTGTGGGCTGGTTGCACGTATTGTATTTTTACAGTTTTGCATTTTGTATTTTGTCTCAGTTGCAGCGGAGAGCTGCGAGTGCAAATGTCACTATAATAAATATCCATACCATACAACGTCCCGACAGATCTATACTTCAGCCACTTCAACTCGAACACATGTGTAACAAGTATATTTTACAGTAACATGGCTGAATGTCTCATAGCAACAACGCTAAAACAAGCAGCGTTCATTGCATGGCAATATTTTTAACATTCACATACATGTAGCAAGGAGAAAATCGCGTTTGTTAATTGTTGTGCATGGATAGATGCAGGACCAATATGGCGATCGAAGTGTGTACTACATACGTCCGTTCGTCGTGTTAGTATTGAATTGACTACCAGAGCAGGGGGTCTTGGATGGTCCTCTCCCTAGGTCACATTAACTCAAATATTCTGTTCCCACCTCCGGCTGAACATTGCACTTCGTGAAGTTTGTTACGCTCGGTATATTATACGCTTACAATTAGGGAATTTATATTGTTGTAGACTTGAATTTATCTCGACCGTATAACCACTACGTCATCGAAAATTCTTACCTGAAAAGTCTTCGTTCCCGACGCCTACAATGATGATTGACATGGGCAATGTTGCAGCCTTGGAGAGAGAGGAAAAATGAGAGGGACACAGATGCCAAAAGTGAAAACTATACTGTACAGTATTTCAATATTAATTAGATTGACACCGACAACCAGGATAATTACACTCTTTAGCAGCCGGCAACCTTTCATTTGGTGGGTTCATCATTATAAAATATAGCTTCGAAAGTCGTTTTGACGTGAAACTTTAAATAAGACAATGTTGACCGAATCTTTGTCATTTTGACATATCAGGGTTTCTCAAATCGTTGAATCGGCGTTTGTCGTCGAACAGCGAGTATGCGCGAGAGATGGACTACACTCTGCGCATGAGCAGTATAGAAAGTGAAGGCAACCATCTTGAAAAGAGGGCAAATTAAAGAAGTACTTCAATAGGGAATAAATGGCCCAATTCTTTTCCAACATCAAGAAAACCGACAAAAGAAATTGCAATTTCAATATTAGAAGGAAAAACAATATAGAGAGCGTCAAAATTTAATTTTTGCCGAATTTTGTTTCAATAAATCGTTCTTCCTGTCAAGGAGGAAAAGTAAATTTCAGATAAGTTGAAAAGTTATCGGGTTCTTGCCATGCTTCCAACAACGGTATTTATTGATGACGATATGGCCAGCAGAATTTAAGTAGTTCGTGAAATAATTTCTGATCAAGGGAAATCAACACAAAATCGTTTCTGCATATCATACACACCTGAGTTCTTCACGAGGGAATGTTTAGGGGTGCACTACCCCTCAGCTTTTGAACAGTCTAGTCATGAGTTGATAATTATTAATTATACAAAATAATATATTTTCAAAAAAAGAATATGCAGATTATGAATTTTTATCTATATTAACCACCCTCTGTTTTTTTCAAGCTGTTGAAAACACTGTACACTACTATTAGAAGGATGGTTGGTCTTGCATAATGAGGTCTGGACATTGTCTCAGAAGTTACTGCAGTGGACTTACTTTGACAATGGCGTCTTTGGTCTTCGCCATGTCGCTGATTGAGCCGTCCGTTACGATGAGCAGTACAAAATAGTGATTTCCCTCTTTGTGATTTTCTGCGAATCTGTCAACACACGTTGAAGGACACACGGAGAAAATAGAAAAAGTTGTGGATATTAATCACATGGCATTCTGCCACTATTCTTCAAATTACGGGCGTTGTACGTTCATCCATAGACAGTCGAGACAGTTTCTCGACTGTCTATGGTTCATCTTGATTTCTGTAGGGCCAACAAGCCCTAGCTACCCTAATTTTTGAAAGGCATGTTTCCGGAAACACACTTGATTAATTTATTTGGTGCAATCGTCATTCGTTTTCTCTGACATCATTTCTTAGTTGAAGGACGGCTATAATTAAACATTTTCATAATTTTCGAAGATTTAGTAAAGGTTTTTATTCCTGTGTCAAGTACAATGTCTCGCTCAACATGCTGATAATTCCATAACTTAGCTTGCCAACGCAGTATGTACTATCAATGTAATATGATATCATCGATAGAAATACATTTAAACATGTAACTATGACTATCTATTGACATAAATACACTATCTAAATACAAACCGTAAACTACCAGACATTATGCGTCGACAAATACTCGCTGTTTGGCATGTCATATAACAATGCATGAAGAGTTATGGATGAATCTAAAATTGCCTTTACAAGACTATGCCAACTGAGCGACTGTCTTGATTTTGTCGTCCCTGGCGACGTAATCACACGTGATAAGTTCTGAAATAGAGGTGAACTGAATCACTCTGTGAAAGCATTTAATGGCCAATCGCTATGGTTACCGTACCAATACAATCTTCATGCATCATGGCATGGCTAATAGGCGTGCGACCCGCATCGGCGCACTACCCGAATGTTTCACTTGCCGCGGCTACAGATTGTGAAACACTTTATACACTGTTTTCTTTCATATTTTAGGACCACACAAAGTAGTGGAGGGTCGTTAACGTTCGCTCGAGTGAGGGCGCTAACCCAAATATATAGGGTAAGTTAAAAGATACGGCACTTGATGAACTTGGACTTGAAAGCCTGGTAGAGACTGCAATTCAGGGTTACAACGCAATGAGGCGGGGCTTAGTTCATAAGTCCTTCTGTCAGCCAATAGTGAAATACATCGGTTCACACTACTTACTTTGCGACATGGTCGATGACGGGAGCAAAATTCGTAGGACCATGGAGGTAGACCCTTTTAAGAGATTCTCTGTAAGCGGCGATGACACCGTCGATGCCGTGACAGTACGGATTTGAAGGATGGCCATTCTGCGAACAAAAAGAAAACAAAGGCGCAACTATTATAACCACTGGGGCCGAAGTCACGCCTCCTTTACCGGCATCACTATGATCATCATTAACATTTACCAATGTCATGTCCGTCATCCTGCATGGTTATCAAAATCTTTTCAGATATTTGTGTTTTCCAGAGAAATGAAAGTGTTTTTATATAGAGATCAGTGCAGAGGGAACTACATTGCTGTAGCCGGTGCGGTGATTTCTTTCGACAGTTTTTAAAGAGGAAAACCTCAAGACTGGCAGCAGCTATCCAGTACATAGAACAAAATGCGGACAGTCGTCTTACTAATCGGTAGGATCTCAGTGTCGCTTTTATTCAAGCGATTAAAGTAATCTTTTCTGACCACTGTCTTTTTTTCGGTGAGCGAATAAAGCCATTTTTTCTGTGATGTGACAGGAAAGAGCAAATGACATGAACAGATTAGTTCATTCACTTACCAAGAAGAAATCGAAGGAGACGCGTCCATCGGGCGGCACTCTTGCACCGAAGCCGAGGGCGGGAAAATTTTTTGTGGAGTCGTAATCTTGCAGGACCGAACCAACAGATCTCAAAGCAGTCTCATAGATATTCGGCTGGTCTCCATGAAGAAAATGAAGTGACCCCGGGTCGTCCGGTTTCCCTGACAACAGAAACCCACATTACATTTCGGATGAAGGCATGCGATCTTAATTTGTCGTGTTTTGAATCTATTACCGTCGAGACACTAACCTTTGTCATGTCACATTTTGCAGATGGAAATCGTTATTTATTCCGCGGCTGCCAAAAATTTGTGTGAGTTTGTTGGAAGCTAAGGTTTTCTTTTTTCACCTCAGTGTATCTGCTAATACGTACCTATACGTGCTAAGTACATACATACATATTGCATATAGGTATTCACAACACTTTGTGCGTGTTAAGGGCGACATCAAAAGATCGATGTTTGAAAAAAAACTTAATTGCTTAAGTTTGGGGGTGGGGGTTTTTTGGCCAAATTAATTTCTGTGCAGTCAAAAACGATTTAACGTCTTTTTGGCAAATTTTACGATTTCAAGGCTGTTTTTTGTATGCTAAAACCGATCCAGTCACCTGTATTTTTTGTTACTTTATAATGGTTTTCAATTTGTATTTAATTCAATGGTACATTGGTACGTCGTTTGAAAGAATTAGTACAGGGTATAGGTCCGCAATGTTTTTCAATTTTAGGTCAGTTAAGTTAGAAGGGGGGGGGTGGGGGGGGTCTGAGGCCAAACTTAAGCAATTAAGTTAGATTTATTATATTGAACTTTTGATGTTGCCCCTTAATAATAGACTAAGCCTCGAAGAAAATTAGTTATTCAGGTGAATAGTCACTCGTTAAAATATGAATAAATATGCGATTCAATCAATCAATAATAAATATACATGTGTTTATGAACATATATATACATATATACATATATGTATGTATGTATGTATGTATGTATGTATGTATGTATGTATGTATGTATGTATGTATGTATGTATGTATGTATGTATGTATGTATGTATGTATGTATGTAATGAAGATAGGAAAGTTATACGTACTTACCATTTGAGGCAGTGAAATCGATCGCTACTGTGAAATGCATTTGTGTTCCTCCCCGAATGTAGTCCAGAAATGAGTACCTTGGTTGGACACGGCATTCAACCAGAGTCACAATACCCGAGTGCTCGTAACTAGACTTCTTCGATTTTTTCTTCGGATCGACGAGCTGCAATTGTAATATTAACAAGTCATTGTCAATGACATAGTCCCCACTTGTAAAAGGAGTATTAGTCTTGATGGGGCAGGGAAATGTGGTCATTAAAAAGTATCGCTGGACTGTTTAAGTTCACATCTATGGGCACATAGGTTTATGTCATTTTTCCCAATTTATAACAAGAGGCATGTCTAAGTTATGGTTCTAAATCGGGAAAAAAGATCAGACCT
>LD353764.1:0-14021 GCA_001465055.1 Ptychodera flava | reverse complement strand
ATAGTGATATAATTTCGATATCGTCATTTTGTAATCGATACTTATGTAAAAATTTCTTTACAAACATCATGAAAACTATACATTCAATAAATATGGATCTTAAGTCTTGGTATTTATTAAAATTAACTCATTTGCTGAGTGTTTTATAATTGCTTTCTTTAGTTTAAGTGAATTATATCATTCTTATTTATTTCTAACGACGCCATTTTAACGTCCGTTTCCATGGAAACAAGCGTGGTGACCCCCATTTTTTATTTCATTTTTGCACTTGCACAACTTCCAAGAATATCTGTGCAAAGTTTCAAGAAAATGACACCACAACTTAATTTTGACGTAATTCGTAGTACTTCACCTTAACACTGGTATGGCGGCCATTTTGGAATTCAAATATCAGTAAATGTTACCGGTAGGTAATTTGTTTCTCTAGTACCAAACTTTGCACAGTGACCTCAAATGTTTGTTCATGATTTTGTAATAGAATGGTTGAAAGTTTCATCGAGGATAGTTTGAGCAAAAGTTTAAGTCTTTCAGTTTTGAGGCACATACTACCTAAAGTTAGACCTCTACAATGACTTGGAGGAAGGGGGGGGGGGGGCACAGATGCTCTATAAATATTGGGACAATCATGAAAATGTCATATTTTTTTCTGTTCAGAAAAATAAACGCCCTTGTAATTTTTCTCATCAGCAGCAACAATGCTTGTAGATCAAACTTACCTCATAATGGTTACTGGCCCCTGACCCGGCACTTAGCTGTCTTACACTCGTAGTAAACTCTCCAATCAAATCATGCCTGTCATGCAAAGATGGGAAATACATGTAATGGTGACATAAACATGACGGAATCAAATCCAAAGAATAGTTGGCGCAAATTATTGAGTACAGACACACTGTTCAGACTTGAAAAAAGAAAGAAAATGTGACAGATTCAGTCACATTTTTCATTCAGATTATGAAGAAACATTACCGCAGCACTAGAAACATATTAATGTAAGTTAAATAAAGAATATATTGCTTGAGCCAATTTGTAATCATATATCTTCTCATTAAGGTAGAACGCACCTCGGGGACAGACATTCGGACTCTCAAACTTTTACAATTCTCTTCTGATGTACTACATGCGGGGGTTCATTTTAAAGCTCTTGGTGAAAGAAAACTTTTCACCGGCTTACTTTTTCGAAATTCATTTTTTTTAATTTTTCTCCATAGAGTTAACACAGGGATGGCGGCCATTTTGAATTTCTAATATCGGTAAATTTTGGGTAATTTGTTTCTCTCGTACCAACATTTGCACGATGACTCCCTATTTTTATTATTGATTTTGAAAGAGAATGATTGAAAGATTCCTTGAGGAAAATTAGAGCAAAAGTTTAAGTCTTTCACTTTCGAGGTGCATACTACTTTAAAATTAACAATGGCATACCCACCCTCCGTCTCTGTCCCAGTCATAGCATTCAATTTTGATGGTCCTCTCATAATCTCCATTACACAGCGCCCTCACCATCACGTTGAATGGCTTCCATGTTGGATTCAGGGTGTTTTTGATCACTTCAGTCTTGTGACAAATTGTATACCTATGAGCAAGCATAAGAGATAAAAATGTCAAGTTAAAGCACAGAAAAATTACAGTTAGGCGAAGAAAAATAAAAAGTTTATTTCTTACCCTAGACATGTTGCAAAAATGATGCGGTGATGCAGGTTTTTTTCTTCTCAATTTTTCTTCAACCAACAAGAACGCCCCCCAAAAATGAAAACAACATAGGAATGCATGCAGAGATAAATGCACAGCAGTGTTGCTTTAGTATTTTTGTATAGCAACAGTTCTGTGGTTTGACTTTTAGTGCAGCAATGCACAGCTTTGACAGCTTAACATGATAGTGAAATATGTGTACAGTTCTGAATGAAATGTTAGTGTCAGTTATTTTGTTTACAGTTCTGTTTTAACAGCACTGTGTTAAGCACTATCATCGCGTATTTTTGCACTTTTTTCATTTTATTTCCTCATGGGCAGAAAAAAAGGTTGATCAGCGGGTCTGAATTGACGTGCGTGAGGATGAGAAACAAACTTTTTATTCTTCTTGGCCTTATATTCTCAACAGTGCCATATATTTGACGAGTAGCAGACTTTGGGCAGAAAATCAATCCCCTTTCGGTCACACTCATATTTTCAAAGATGTCTTTGTAAATACAATGGAAATTGGAGACAAAGAATACGAAGTAGAATATCACTGAGAATGAGGCACTTCTGGATTTCAAATTACACAAGGCCTAAACTTCTTACCCAAATAAGTGCATTATTTTCTTTCATAACACCTAGATATTTTGAAAATATCTTTGTTAGCCAAGCAGTTTTTCATAGGGCAGAGGGCCTCCTTTCGAAACGTCCCTGACGGAATGGGCATATACATTGTGTGATTAATAAGCGTCATCACATGATTTTAAATAGCACGTGAGCAGCCTATCATGTGATTTATCAGTGCCGCAAGGTTCACTTTGAAATGGCCATTCAATAGCCTAACGAGCTTAGGTAACATCCTTCAAGAATTTGACTGACAGTAATGAAGGCAGTGCACCTGATTTGAAACAGCAGCAATACCTTTGTAACAAGCAAGACAGGAAGTCACAAGCTCCATTGCATTTCCAAACTTACCCACACAGTGGTAGTTGTAAGCAACTCCTGATTAGCCCTAAAAATTTTGATGCTGTCAGTGAAACCCTGCAAACGAAATTGCAAGATTTTCACACACAGATTGGTCTGGGAGGCCAATCTGACTGAGCAAAACTGTGCTGATTATACAATCATTGAAAACAACCACTGATTTGCTCAGCCAAGCAGTGTAATTGTTGAACATTCTCTGCGAGCAATTTTCATAATTATATCAGAATCTGACTGAGATTGAGAGAAGTGAACTTACGATCCGTCTTCGTTGCATCTGTAAAAGACTAGAAATGGGTCTGACTTGCCAAAGAAGTCTTTCTTGTCCAGTTTTTGTCCTTTAAACTGCATTGTCACTAAATCCTGAAAGTTGAAATTGTCATGGAGTTACAAAATTGAAAACATACTCCAATGTATGAGCAATCTGTGAATTTCTGCATATTAATCTGTTTTCTCTTCATTTAGTTTTGATCACCTAGTGGCTAAATTGATTTATTATGTGCAGATGGTGAGCATATTGAACTATTAAGCAGCATAACATTGTTGATATGATATTAAGGCATATTATGCCTCGGGGACTGTCTGACTCAAAATTTTCTAATTTTTCTGATCTAGCGCTTGTGAGCATTCATGTTAAAAGCTCTTGAAATTAAAAAATTTAATATCACTATCATAGTTTTTTTGAAAATCAAGAATTTTATTTTTTCACATAGAGTTAACACAGGTATGGCAACCGTTTTGAATTCAAATATCGGTAAACCTTAAGTTACAGTGTTTGTTTCTCTAGCGCCAAACTTTGCAAAGTGACCCAATTTTATTCTTGATTTTGAAAGAGATTGGCTGAAGTTTTCCATTAGGCAGATTTGGGAAAAGTTTCAGTCTTTTAGTTTTGACCATACTACCTTAATGTTGGCATAAAGGTAGTTTGTGAAAATAAGCCTGTGGAAACTTTATTCATTCTGTGAACTTCAAAATGAGCCCGCACAAGTCGTGAGCCAAAATGAATATTGTGACAGTTTGAGTCTAAATATCTGTCCCAAAGGTGCAAATTTCTAGCTCTGAATTAAAATTACAAAACTGTATCACTCATCATAGATTCAAAACACACTGAACACTTATCCACCGCTAGGGCCTACCACACAATTACCATACCTCTACACTTATCCTGCAGACTTACCCTAACTCATCCTTTACCTCAAATTTGCTGTACACAATCACTAATCAAACACACATCCTCCCCATACCCTTTCCATATATCACCACTTACCCTACAGTCAGACAGCTCCTCCGCTTTCAGTATTATCCTCCCACAATTTTTGGCCGGTCCTCTGAAAATAAAACACAAAACTAACATGGGTGAATAAAAAAGCTCATTCATTTTATAACATTCCATGTCAAGATTTAAATATCAAATAAAAAAAAATCATAACATAAACAGTTGAATTACACAAATACTCATAATTTGAGTACTCTATTGGCAGGATAACAGCTACATCTTTTGCTCATGTGTATTTTCATTACTTTTGTTCTAAAACACATGTACTTTTTCTTATTGTTCTCCCTGAAGTACAGTATGTTTAAATGGTATCATCGTTGTGAACACAACCTATTAGTGCTCTCCAGAGCTAGGCAACACAGGAGGGGGCATTTCACATGATAATATATAATTTGCATATTCTTTGTTTTGAATTTGTATTCTTTTGTATGGTAACTAACGTATGAAAAGATTACCCATCCCTAAAAATCCCCTTTTACAAAACCTTGCAACATGATTTATTATATCATACCAGTATATTGATGGCGCAAATACAGCGATCTGATTGGTAGAGACGCGAAAAGAAATGTGGTATATTGGCGATATACCACGGCTGGCATACGCGTGAGTTCTCAGCTTGAGCAAAATTCCTTTTATGACGTTCAATGCCAGAATTTCAATATACTGTTATGATATAATAGCAATAAATCACACCCAGCGACGGTATACCACTCGATTTTGACCAGTTCACTTCATATGCACTCGCTAACGCTCGTGTATATATGTCGTGAACTGGTCAAAATCTTATGGTATACCATCACTGGGTGTGCTTTGTTGCTTAATTATATCATATTAGTATATTGATGGCACAAATACAGTGATATGATCGGTCAACACGTGAAAAGAAAGGTGGTATATTCACGATATACCACGACTGGCACATGCATGAGGTCTCAGCTCAAGCAAAAATCCTTTTTGACGTTCTACCAGTATGCCAGAATTTCAATATACTGCTATGATATAATAGCAATAAATCACACCCAGTGACCATATACCATTCGATTTTGACCAGTTCACTTCATATATGCACTCGCTATAGCTCGTGCATGTCGTGAACTGGTCAAAATCTTGTGGTATACCATGGCTGGGTGTGCTTTATTGCTTAAATATAGCCCAATATGAACCCTAGTCCAAACTGAAATTCAATCGTTGGTATATATTGCTCATAACACATATACATGTTGTGTTCTATATCAAACAACACGCATTTCAACATGCTTTACGAAGTACGGTAGAAAGAAGAGACAGTGTCTAAAAGATTTAAGACATTAAAAGTTACAGCTGATAGAGCTTACTGTATTCAAATAATCATAGTGTAACTTTGCATGTTTTCAATTTGTAAAAACAAGTGTTCCTTGTCCTATCTAGAGTTACATTAATTTACGAATACAAGGGTTCATTATATCTGTGCAAAGCCTACTCTCTTATCAAAACATTTGTATATAATCATCCTGGTACTTCTTAATATTTTGCTGATCGTTAAAAAGAAACATTTTAATAGGATATGAAGGAAAGAGGAAAAATACACGAATGGAAGATGGGAAAAATACATGTAGCTTTAATCTGAAGAATTTTACCTCTTCATAGTGAGATTTTTTTCTAGTTTACCGCCACTTCCGAAGATTTCACCCAGACTGACCTGAACTCCTCCGATAAAATCCTACATTAGGGTAGAAAAGGACAAACAGAAAATGCAAAGACGTGATGTATTGTGGGTAATTACCTGAGTGGTATGGTCAGCTTGCCCCCACTTGAACCGAATATCTCCCCCATCGTACAAGTGGTTGCACCAAGGAAGTCCTGGACAGAAAATAGCGCAGGTGGAACTGTGAGCTCTGATATGGGGTGTGTTTTTAACAGCATGCGTGATAATTTATAATAATATACACTCATGCATTTGGAACAGCATTACTGCTTTGATCGTTATGTGCAGTTTTACAATTTCGGGAATAAAGTAAAAGAATTTGCACTCTATTGAAGCAACTGAACATCATGGCTGTGGTGTTTATGTGACGATGTTGACTAAAAGAAAATGTGTGCTTTTCACTTGAAGACATGCAAAAATGTCTAACGTAACTAAAGGTAGAATGCGCCTCTGGGACAGAATTTTGAACTTGCAAATTTTTTTGAGACTTTTCTGGTCTACCACTTGTGGGGGCTCATTTTGAAGCTCTTGGTGGTAAATAACGTTTTCACCATCTTAATTTTTGGAAATCACAAGTTCAATTTGCCCATACAATTCACACAAGGATATTCAAGTGTCAGCAAATATGTATTTTGTTTCTCTGATTTGCAGGGTGACCCCCGATTTTCACTCTTGACTTTGAAAGATGATAGTTAAAAGTTTCCTAGGGGAGATTTTGAGTAAACGTTTATGTCTTTTAGTTTCAAGGCACATGCTACCTGAAATGACACTGCAAAGTGCTCACCATTTGAAGCAAAGACAAGGAGGATGGCCGTGTATGGAAATGCAATGTTCTATGTAACCCTATGACCACAATGGTTTGGCCCAAACTCATTGATATTGATGGTGATCGTGGACCTGTTTAAAGAGAGCAGTGTTGGGGATGGGGGGTTTGAACATTTTTAACATCTATTCTAGGAGTAAGCACTATGGCATGTGCATCAGAAGGCAAGCACTAATAAATAAAGTATTGACCGTTTTACTTTTAACAATGACTTGAACTTGTACATGAATGAAAGCAAAAAAAGATTATGTATTACGAGACTACCTAAACAATGATTTGCAACTATATATGACATTAGAAGCAGAAAGTTTACTCTCATTTTTCACTTTTGTAAAGTTACATGTACCTCATGCAACTATGTTGATGTTTTGATGGACTGGGGGAGGGGGTTAAGAATTTCTTTATGAAGGCATTTTTTTAAAATGTTGTGAAGTTCAGGCTTTTTTTTCACTCATAACCAGATATTCAATTACAACTTGTATTTCTTATAACATTTGTTGCATTACTTTACATTACTATAAGAAACATACAAGCAAATTATGCACTTGAACTCGTAGTTGAAATTACAAGAAATACGCCATACAAACACAAAGTCGGTCAGTGACGTGAGGAATTTTCTGGTGAAAAAGTCTACAAGAGAATAGGGAAACATGGACAGCGATTTTACACTCTTTCACCATTCCTAGAATTTGCTTTGTAAACAAACAACTTAATCACTTAAGGTGGTAGCAGCCTACATCATGACTGGATTAGTTCGTAATTATCATTGCTTTTTCCACATTGGGTCCTATGCTTTCTCTCAAGAAAGTTGACAGTAAAAACACACAAAGCTTCCCCCATACCTCTGTGATAACCAATCATATGTGTCAACTTCTACACAAATACATCTCTACCAAAATTTGTGGAAACATGTGTAAAGTGCTCACTTTTTGAACCAAAGATGAGGAAAAATTTTACGTGACAAAAGCACAATCTTATGTCACTGCAGAGATAACACAGAGTTTGTTGGACCCCATTACATTCACCTTGTACACACAATACTGAAGTATCAAAATTGATAAGCAGTGGTTGCAAGGGGCAATTTCGTAATATCTGTCAAAATGTGGATTTGTTATCCAAACATGTCAATGGACACTTACAGGTAATTACCTGATATCACAAATTCCTGCCTAATATATCAGACAAAAGTGTCATTTGCATTGTGTCAGATATTAGGTAAATTTAAATGTCTGACGCAGCACAAATGACAGTTGACACAAATGTCGATAAGACAAAATGAATCAGAGATATTTAGGCAATAAAGCACAGCCAGCAACGGTATACCACTAGATTTTGACCAGTTCACAACATACATGCAACATATAGGTGATAGTGAGTGCATATATGAAGTGAACTAGTCAAAATCTTGTGGTATACCACCACAAGTGTGATTTATTGCTATTATATCATACCACTACCAGTATATTGAAATTCTGGCATGGAACATCAAAACAGATTTTGCTCTTGCCGTAAGCTCGCACATGTGTCAACCATTACGAATATACCACGGTTCTTTTCACTTCTCGACCAATCAGATCGCTGCATTTGTGCCATCAATAAACTGGCATGATATTATGGGTATTAAATCATAGCAGTACCTTGATGGTGCAAATACAATAATTTTATTGGTTGAGATGTGAAAGTAAATGAGCTATATTCATGATATGGTGTGGTTAGAACAAGTGCAAGCTCTCAGCTACAGAAAAATGTCCTTTCTGATGTTTCATGCCAGCATTTTAATATACCATGATGATGTAAAAGCAATAAACCTCCTGAGCAAATGCTTATACTACTTGGCTTTGACCAGCAACTCCAGTAAAGAACTTCAATGGAATCCACGTGGGAATTACAAGATTCAACATCTTATCATGATACTTAGCCACTTAATGCATCTCATCCAAGACCAATAAAATTTTGATTTTGGTAGCACAGAGCATAGTGGGTAAGTTGAAGCTCAAGAGTGGCACATATTTCATTTAGTTGATCACTGTGCAAAAGTTATCACTAACATTTGGAACATTTCAAGATGCAAAGTGCAGTGCAGCAAAATTTTAAAGTACTTAATAAAGTGACTCCTACTATAATTAAAAACGTTTGGAACATCAGCCGTTTGTACACAAGATACAATTCATAGCCCTGACCGTGGCCCTGACCATGGGTTCAGAAGACTGATATGATAACACATTCTTCTTCTTATCAGCAAATGTCTGCAAACTTTGAAGTTTTGTTCAAATTTGGATAGATTTACAAGCCGAATCTAAAAATTGCAGTTTTTTCAAAATTCCATGCATATCAATGTAATTCAAGACCATATGTAGAATTGCCCTTGTATCTAAACAAAATTGCTTTTGCTTTTGATGTATGTACATGTATGTATATGAATATAACTGCTGTGTAAACAATATAAACTTGTATGTGCATGACTGACTGTAACTTGCTAGCACTTGCAACCACACATTCAATGGACAGTGGTTGATTTTGAATGTGTATGGCCTTATAACAATAATTTTTAAGACTACATTATGTAACTAGATTAGATTATTTTGAGGTCGATTAACTGTATAGTCACACTCACATGTTTTCTCAGATCTCTGCTGTTGGAGTCGATATCATATCTGCAAAACAAATGTAACGATACATGAAAATAGCAGTGCTTGTCAGTTTTGGGGAAACAAAAAACTGGTAAATTTTCACAAAGTTTAGGAAGCAAATGTCTATAAAATGCTGCCATATTTCTTAGAGTAGCGTAATGGGAAAATACATGAGGTTTAATTTTTTTTGATCCACTGCTGTGATTTCTACAGTTACTGGTGTGCTCATGGTTCCACATCGTCAAAAAGATTGAAACCACCACAACAGCTTGACCTTAAGTTTTTTTTTAGCATTATTAAAGTGACAAAAATCTTCTACTTTGTAAAATGTGCATACACCTATATGACATTTTTCCAAACATGAACTTTGAACTCTGTAATCTCAGGACCCTTGAAATTGCTTATTTGATAAAATTTTCACTCCTCGGCAAACTTACAGTTCAAACTTCAGTTCCTGCCTCTCTTCAAAGAAATAGTCTATGGTGAACTTTTTCACAAAGTCAGGGTTGAGGGTGTTCCAAATCACCTCTGTTCTTCCGTACTGAATTTTGAGGGAAAAAAAAGGATCAAAAGTTAAGGAGAAATTGGCATAACACTTACTATGATCATAATAAGTAAATTTACGTGCATGTTGCTGTGCAAAACATTCTCTTTTGTGTGATTTGACATTTTTCTTATCTATCATATCTGCAATCTCACTCGAAATCAGTAAACAACAAAATCAAAAAGAGAGAAAAATGTTTTTTTTTAATGTAAACTTCCTTGGATGTGAAAGCCTGAAACTTCATTCCGTAACTTTTTGTGCATGTTATTAATTTACAAACTCTCGCATCTTGCCCGGCACTGATCAGGTAGGATGCAACAAAATGAAACACAAGTATTTCTTTGACTGTCAAAGACCTGCTATCAGATTTCCCTGTCATCTGGGTACATGTAACTATGTCAACCCAATTTCCAAATATATGGGTCAACTTACCCTACTTACTAAAGCAAAGGGAGTTATCACGATCAGTAATGACAAGGTTAAAAGATTGCTATAGCAGTTATCATAGTAAGAAATACAAAGTAACTTGTAAATCAGGTGCCACCTATTTTATTTCATGCCTTTAAACTTCTGATGAGAGGCCAGGTTACTCGAAAGAGAAGCTTTTCATCAGGACTAAAGAGCATGAAAGAAAACTACAGAGGAAATCATGAAAAACTGTGCAAAAATCACATGGGGAACATTTTCTTTTCAGTTACAAATTTACAGAAAAACAATTTACATTTGGAACATACTTAAATCACCAGGAAAAGAGTTCACAAATTTTAGCAGTGTTGGGCTTTATAAAACTCTAGGATGGCTTTAGATAATGCATGATCCATATTCTGTACAGAACATGTCCGAAACTGTTGCATTCTAATTCTGGAGATTAACATACCAGCAAGATACTGTGGAGTGTTGCCGGGTCACACACTTGGAGGGAAAAATTGAAAGTAAGGTATAAAGTCACTGGCTTATCGGCATAAGATGAACTAAAGAGAACAAGTTGGCAAAGGAAAATCATAGGGCAGGTCAAAGAGTACTGTGCAGAATGAACAGTTGTTGAAGGTATTCCTAGTGATGTTTCTGCATATGATGTAAAAAACTTACATACATTGCATTAGGCCATACTATTATATCAAAGGATAGGAAAAACAGTGCTAATAATATACATGTAAATGAACATGGCTACCAGTGACACCAAGTTATTTGCTCATTGTCGCAACTTAAAGTACATAAATGAGTCCCTGTCAAAACTTCTTAATGTTCACAATTTTCTAATCTGTGGTTCAAAAACTTGAGAGCAAGCGTCACAAAAGTATAGATTGGAAAATTATTAATATTGAGCCAAAAGTCTCATTAGCAATGACCTATGACCTAACTGGTATGTAAATTTACATTCTGAAAATAACTTACACCTGGTGAAATGGGAATATGCTAATCAAATTAGTCAGTCAAGAATAGATTTCCCGTACTAGAGAAGAAAAAGAATGTAGGGACATGTAAGTACATCAAGCATATATTCATTTATTAATGGGACATTTTCTATTGATTTTTGGATGTCATTTATATAGTCAGTCATAAAAAACAACAAATGGTTTTGTAGAACAACAAAATAACTCACCTCAATAAACTGTTTGGTTCCTGCTGACTGGGTATACATAACACACACTACAAAAACACAAGAAAAAGAAACAGTTTGTACTGGAAATGGCTACCAGGAAAACTGGTATCATCAGGTGTCCTTGGTATTTATTTAAGTATTTCCTTTATTGGGAAAGTGATATTTTGAACGTGAAGTCATTGACTTAGGACACTATAATGAACCTCTAATTTTTGTACAAACAAATACATAATCTCACATCAAGTAATTTTGTTTCTGTTGGCACAATAGCGTCTTGAGTAAACTATCCTTAATGAACCTTGCCATTCATTTATTTGTTTGTTTATTTCATGTTAACATGAGAGATGAAATTGAGAAAGGCTCTCTTCAGAAACATTTTTACAAGACATGCATTTTTGGTAGGATTTCTCAGCACAGATCATTACAAAAATGCATGGAGATGGTCATGTTTTTATCATATATATCATGTCTTAATTTTGTCACAAATCATTTATTATACTCATAGACTACTTACTTGGATCTGACTTGGAGAATGTATCCATGTCTAGAAGATTCCTGGAAAGTAAACATGGAAGGAAGTATTGCAATAAAAACAATATACTGGTACCACAACCATTTTAAACGGTACACAGTAGTGAGAAAAAAAACACTGATGTGTATCCAAAAACAAACAAGCAAATAATGCGAGGGATCAGTTTATATGACTACCAAACTATTTTTTTTATACTAGTGAGCAAACTACATGTAAAGCATCTAAGTTTGACAATCAATAATTTGACAATAATTGATTTTCTCCATTCCACTGGCAAAGCAGACTGGTGAACACAAATGCACTTCTGAAATCTGGAATGAATGAAGACTCACTGAATTGACTTAGCGCAGCTGTTGTCAATGCCCAGTTATCATATTAATGGCTGTTGACTTTGATTGTGTTTGTGATTTTGGTGCAGTTTGTTCTCTTTTGAAAGTTGTGCACAGTTAGTCAAGCTGCTCAGAGATAAAGCCAACGACAAAAATCCTTCCAGTACACTACACTGGAGACGACCAAACACTGAATACATTTCATCCTGGACACTGCAAGTTTTGCATGATTTAAGGTATTATGCACCTCGAAAGTGAAAGACTTAAACTTTTGCTCTAACTTTCCTCAAGGGATCTTTTAATCATTCTCTTTCAAAATCAAGAATAAAAATAGGGGGTCACCTTGCAAATTTTTGTACTAGAGAAACAAATTACCCAAGATTTACCGATATTAGAAATTCAAAATGGCCGCCATCCCTGTGTTAACTCTATGGAGAAAAATAAACATTTTCAGATTTCGGAAAACTAAGCCGGTAAAAAGTTTTCTTTCACCAAGAGCTTTAAAATGAACCCCCCCATGTGGTATATCAGAAGAGAATAGTAAAAGATTGAGAGTCCGAATGTCTGTCCCCGAGGTGCGTTCTACCTTAAATCACCTCATCAGCCCCTATCGCCTGGCTATATGAATTATCTGATTGTTCTTGGTAATACAACTAACGATATGGTGATGACTGCAGTGTTCTCCCCAGGCCATTTTAGCGTAGCGGTCCCGCTACGCTTTCGCCTCTCCCCGCTACGCTTTGATTCTCCCCGCTACGCTTTAAAATATTCCTGCCATCCTTTAGTTCACACACTCTGCGTAGCTACCAGCTGTTGCATGCATTGTCTACACATTAGCGCTCACTGCAACTTTCAACCTGGTGAAAGAGTGGAAGGTGTGAAGTATGGTATGCGTCCGATAAGTTGTCCGTAAGTGTTGAGAGGAACGTTAAAACAATAGAAGAATCGGCTGGGTTGTTCGCAAGTTATCATTCTACAACGACTATTACGACCAACAAAGACCTTTAGTCGGTATACATCGAGGACAAGTATTCACAGACTCAGAGTTAGGCGGTGTAGCACTAGCGGGGCCTTTGATCACATTCCCATGCTTTGACCAACGAAATGGACCGCAAAAGAAACAAAAGAAGCAGTTGACTAGTGAGGTTGATTATGATTTTACAATGATGATCTTTTTTTTTGTCCGAGTACGATCACGATCGCGATCGCGTTCACATTGCTAAATTCCAATATGGCGCTGGTTGAAATTGATCCCCGTGATGAAACATTATTCGCGGTGTTTGTCGTTCAAAAATGATATAAAACTCAATTACATTTGAATTGTGTAAAGCTTAAACTTGTGAAATTTCCTCTTTGTTGGCAATTTTTGACAATTTTATTAGCAATATATGTATTAATGAAACTCCAATCAGACGAACCATTTCTTGCTTTCAATCTGAACTTGCTGTTACTGTTTGAATCTTCTATTTTAATTGCAATTGTACTATACTGTGATGATTTATTTAAGTGTAATAAAGACTTTCCATGATGTTCAAATTGCATACTTGTGTGTTACCATTGCATTTTGTTGTGAGTGTATATGAATAGGGTGGCCAAGCCATTTTTTTCTCTTGTTTATATACACAGTTTAAATGGATTTTTAGCAAGAATGGGGTAAAAGAAGAAAAATAAAAAAAAAATTATGCAAATAGCTGTATCCAATCAAAAGTTATGAAGTTTTAAAGCAAAAAAAATGCCATTTTTTCGCGGACAATTTTCGGCAAATTTTAAAATTATTTCAATGAATGCCGATTCCTTCAAATTTGGCAACCCATAATTTTTTATTTACTTCACATGGAATCATTAAACTATGTGTCTTGTGCACAGATTTACCCAATATTACGGAAAAATAAAGATTTGACTGATGCACAGTCTTGGATTTTGAAACTGTGAGTGTTGAAAATTG
>LD353758.1:10032-94146 GCA_001465055.1 Ptychodera flava | reverse complement strand
TCTGACTGGAATACTTTAGAATTATTTTGTTTTTGTGGTTCTAACACTAAAGCAACATAGGGGTTCCATAAGTGTCATTATAACTGGCGTCTCACAAGTCATAGTACACGTGTATGTGTGTGTGTGTGTGTGTGTGTGTGTGTTGGTCTGTCTGTTTACACGCTAACTCAAAAACGCCTAAATATATTCAAGTCAAATTTGGTACACAGGTACCATATGCTACTTGCAAGAACCGATTAGATTTTGGTTAGTGTGATTTGCATATTAATGAAGTTATGCAATATCATTTTTTTCGTATAATGGTTTCCCTATGGAGACGGTAATGACAGTGTAGACATATATCAAGAAATACTGCACAAAATGTCATGAAACTTTTCACAGATGACAATCTCAGAACATTTATGATGATACTGTGAGTGTCATGTCAATTATGTACTCATTTCCATATTTAATGAACTTTTGTTATTAGTGACATAACTGAGATTCCTGCACCAAACTTGATCATACGTGCAACAAATATTGATCTAATATTTATTTTGTTATACTTACACATTGGGCAGTGTCAAGGTAATAAATAGCTCATTTTCACATTTTATGAAGTTTTGTAATTAGTCACATAACTCCGATATAACTGCACCAAATGTAAAGAACTTTGCTGCAGATACTGATCCGACTGATATCTAAATTCTGGTGTAAAGCATTTAGTAGTGTGAAGTTAATTAAGGGTTCATTTGCATATTTAATGGACTTTGTAATTAGGTATATAACTCTGAAATTACGGCACCAAAGTCAGTGAAATCTGGTACAGATATTGATCTGATAAATATCTAATTTTACTCAAAGCATTTGGCAGTGTAAAGTTTACAAATAGCTCATTTGCATATTTTATGAAGTTTTGTAATTAGTCATATAACTCCGAAATAACTGCGCCAAATGTGTTGAAATCTGCTTCAGATACTGATCCGACAGATATGTACTTGTGGTGGAAAGCTTTTAGTTTTGTGGATTTAATTAAGGGTTCATTTGCATATTTAGTGAACTTTGTAATTAGTCATATTATTCCAAAATTACAGCATTAAATTTGATAAAGCTTGCTACAGATGTTGATCTGATGAATATCTAATTGTGCTATGAAACAGTGTCAGGTTAATGAAGAGCTGATTTGCATATTTCATGAAGTTTTATAATTAGTCATATAAGTCCGAAATAACTGCATCAAATGTGATGAAAACTGCTGCATATACTTATCCGACAGATATCCGACTGTGTTGTAAAGCATTAAGTAGTGTAAAGTTAATCAAGTGTTTATTTGCATATTTAATAATTTTATAATTAGGTATATAACTCTGAAATTACGGCACCGAATTTGGTGAAACATGCTACAGATATTGATCGATAAATATTCAACTATCCGTATATTCAATTGTGCTATGAAACATTGAGCAGTGTCAAGTAAATTAAGGGCTCATTTGCATATTTAATAACTTTGTAATTAGTGATATAACTCTTAAATTAAAGCATTGAATTTAATGCAACGTGCTATAAATATTGATCTGATGGATATCTTATTGTCCCATGAAGCATTGAGCAGTGTCAAGTTAATTAACAGCTCATTTGCATATTAAATAAAGTCTTGTAATTAGTGATTAAACTCTGAGAGTACTGTGCGAAGTTGATACAACTTGCTACATACAGTGATACAACAGATATCTGATTGTTCTGTGTAGCCTACTACTATTAGTGAACCTGTTTTACCATTCAGTTCACGTACTCCTGGTTTTACGTTTGGCCTGGTGTTCGAAGGGACAAAGGACCGGTAAAGGCACAGGCCTAGGAATATTGACAGATTTTACACAAATCTTGACCACAGGGCACGTATCATCAATTGCAGAGTAGTCACCCCGGAATATGAGTTATTTTCTTAAAAATATGATTTCTTCTGTTTTTTCTCCTGTTAGTCATAAATGTCAAGATGAGAAACTACGAAACAAAGACCAGACAAATCACAAGTGAGTCATTCAATGTTTTTTACTCCGTTGTAATATACATCCCATGTTTATCATTATTTTAATAGTTTTTAAGTATGCTCAAATAATCCAATGGTATTTAATCTAATCAATGTTGTAACCTTCCCCAGACATAATGCGTGCTGAATTGTATTAAACAATAGTATTTCCTCTTCGCATTTGCTTGCCCTTCTCCAAACATTTTGCGAAATAAAATTCTTAATGGATATTTACGTTGTGTGATACTTCTTATAATTCATTTCTCGATCTTCTGATGCTTCCAGAATTCAAAATGACCGGTATCCATTCGATAAATCACAAAATACTGAAGAGCATCATGGAATACCGGGTACGAGAAAATGGTTATTACGATGAAGAATATGAGGAAGATGAAAATTGCCTTCTTTACTGTTGCAAATATATAGAAGAAGAAGACAAAGTAGGCAATTAATGTTTTTCGACACTCGTGTACTCTTTTGCACACATCCGCCTGTTTGTGTTTGACATTATCTACATTAGATTGAATTATTAACTGTTATGGAACAGAAGTAACTCCAGTCTAAGCATAGACAGTCGAGAAACAGGATAGGAAGCTGCGGTATTTCCTTTGAACGAACTAGTCTGGAATAAATTACGTTGGATTTGTATACCCATTGATAAACAAATACAATTATCATCCAACTCTCGCAAAATCTCGCAAAACATGTTCGCAGCCTGAAATTCAGTGTGTCCTAAACACAACTTTTTGTAGCAAAGAAAAATGGTTCTGAATAGTGTTTCTTAAGTATAAACTGATATTATATTGAATATATGCGTTTCGGCCCGCTTGGGAGGTAACACGCAAAGATGAAACTCGCGTCAGTCATTCAACGGACGTTTTATTAATGCCATGGTTATTCTGTCCTGTACTTCCGGTTCATACGCTTTCTCTCTCCAATACGATTGTTTACATATTTTCTGCAGGACTGACCATAACTTTTGCAATAAATTTCAGATCGGAATGCATGACTACACCTGCCATACATTAAATACACATGTAAAACAAAATATGCACACATCCAACATACCGTTATGACGAAACAAGCATTAAATACGAACGGCGAGATGTCGATTAATGCACGTCAAATCATGAGTTCTCAAAAGCCTCGCAAAGCCTCCGCAATCGATACATACTATTACATCCGCCGATACCACTGGTAAATAATAAATGAACGCAACCGACATAAACGCAACAAATTATTATAAATCGGGAAATAGAGATCCAACTAGTTTAACTCTCATGAATCAAAACATCCCGTTTTGTGTTATCACTGGAACGCGTGTTAATGGTGCTCTTTTACTAACTTACTGAAAATCGTTACACTTGTAGTTGGATAAGCATTTCACTTATTACAGTACGTACGTCTGGCAAAACACGGGACACAAACTCGACTTGACTGACATGACACAGAACTGCACTGTATACATACGTACGCTACGGGGTCGCTAAGTCGTTCTATATGCGATCACACAATCTTCGTATTTCATGGACAATCAATGAAAAGTTGTCTTTTATTTACCTTACATTAAGTCACTGAGGTAGAAAGAAATCTGCAAACTCAAACATAAAAGACAGAAAGCTTCAGTAAAGATGACGTTCAGGCGGGACATTGGAACGTACTGTCAAAGGTTTGAAGCTGTGCTATGACGCAGTTCATTCGGGATCGCCACAGTGTCAGTCTTGGATCTGAATATGACTCTAGATCGCGAAAGTTGCGCTTCAGCGTTAATGTTATTAATTGTTTATAAATGTAATATAATCCCACTTAGAAGGAATGCAATGTTTTTTTTGTCTCAAAGGCAACCAGAAACAGTTGTTTAATATCGTTAAATGGTTAATCGGCCAACCTCGGAGATCTGTTCATCTTCCGAAACATGATACCCCGTCAGAAATCGCCAATCGCTTTGCAGATTTCTTTTTACATCGTTTGAAGTCTCTAGTTTCGAACTTGAGCCAGTCATCCGACGATCTTCACCATCAACGCTCGTCACCGATCTGCGATTTTAAACCCGAGTGTCGTTTCGAAACTTCAATGCAAACAACCACTGAGGAAGTCTTGCGTACCATTCGGTCATCTCCTTCGTCTACATGTTGCCTAGATCCAATTCCTACTAAGATCCTGAAGCAGCAGAATCCTACAGGTGTTACTTACCATAATAAATGAGCTCTTCAATGACTCTTTACGTGATGGTATTGTACCCACTGATTTTAAAAAAACGCTGTTTTTAAATCTCTACTCAAGAAACCATCCCTCGATCATAAGATTCTTAAAAATTATCGCCCTGTTTCTAGCTTACGTCTTCTATCAAAGGTATCAGAACGCATAGTTGCTACTAGGCTGACCAATCATATTGCTAGTCATTCCCTGAGTGATCCGTTACAATCTGCTCACAAAGCTGGTCACAGCAAGGATATCATGATATTTTATTAAATCCGGTAGTCAGACCTTCTTGGCGTTTCAGGAAATGCGCTTAATTGCTTCCGCTCATATCTTTCTAACTGTAGCCAGTGTGTTATTATCGATTCCACAAAATCATGTTTCCATCAAATTGATACCGGGGTTCCACAAGGGTCAGTTCTCCGTCCTACATTAGTTAATGTATTTACATCTCCTTTGGGAAAATTAGTTGCAAGGTATGGTTGCCTGTATAGTTTTTATGCAGATGATTTGATTACATATATCTTTTATGATCAATGAAGCTTCTGTGACAGTTAGCAATCCTGAACTATGTATTTCACAAGTTAGGTCTTCGAAGTCCGCAAATTTTCTTTGTTTGAATGACGATAAAACTGAATTTATAACTTTCTCTGCATCTTCCAGTAAAGCTTTGGATGATAGAATACGGGGGATACGGGTCGGTGACACCTTGATTCCTGTTCAAAGTAAGGCAATGAGTCTTGGAGTTTTCCTTGATTCTGGTCTTATGATGTACCCTCATGTCAACAATATCTGCCGCTAAGCTATTTTTCACTTGCGACGCATTGCAAATATTCGCAAATATCTTTCTAGATCAGACACGGAACGGTTGATTCACGCTTTTGTGAAATCTCGCATTGATTCATGAAATTCGCTTCTTTACGATCTTCCAAAATACTCAGTTAATCGCATTCAACGTATCTAGAATATAGATGCTAGAATTGTAACTCGCTCTAGAGTCACTGAGCATATCACCCCAACTTTGTTTCAGTTGCATTGGCTGCCTGTTTCTCAGCGTATTGTCTTTAAGATTTTTATTTTAACCTATAAATGTATCCATTCACTCGGTCTAAGTTATCTTTCTAGCATGGTTAATTTGTACGTCCCAACCCGTAATCTGAGGTCTGCTGACCAATTTAATCTGCGTCAAAGCAGGTCGCGCACAGAGAAATATGGGGACTGTGCAATCCGTGACATTATTCGGCATACAATGTTTTCACCCTGAAACCAAAGAATGAAGGTCGAAATATGGGCAAATTTCATGATTTCATCGGTTCACTTGACCATTTACATTAATATTGGACCAAATTCCGATATTGAATTTGCTCTGATAGCATTCTATATCTGAATTGAGAATGACACGTTCAGCGCGGTATCTTTATCGGCCAACCTTATTTTAATCAATAAATGCCAATAGAAATTACGAATTGGGGTAAAATGCTTAATTGTAGTTGGTTTTCACGAGTACGATAGCGACTTTACATACGAAACCTCTATTTGCGCAATGTTTAAAAGCAAATCGAAATTAGAAATTAGAAATTTGCACCACGTGATTCCAACTGCGGGAACTTTCATTTTGACGGGGGGGGGGGTCGGTAGATAGCAGGGGATATAGTTTTTCAACACTGT
The DNA here is from genome assembly GCA_001465055.1 of Ptychodera flava. Taxonomy (NCBI): domain Eukaryota; kingdom Metazoa; phylum Hemichordata; class Enteropneusta; family Ptychoderidae; genus Ptychodera; species Ptychodera flava. The sequence continues at coordinate 88,274 of LD353758.1, read as the reverse complement.
TCGGGGGTCAGACACTAAAGACACAATTTGAGGAGTTGCATTTACAAAACCTGTTGGTTTAACTGTGGTAACACCAACAAAATTGAATGATACATTATACACAACCATGTTTCGGTGGACATCGATATGAGTATAACTCTGTATCGATACACCTGTCATGGATATCCATTCGATAATAACTGCAGTGGGTGTCTACATCAATACTGTAGCAGTTTACGAAGATTCGATGAATGGAGCAACAGTTTTAAAAAGAATGAGAACAGTAAACTGGTATATACGTCTGTAGTTGTGACACGTTTTGTCTACAACTCAATCGTTTGGTTCTGACGAGTTACGTTGAGTACCAAGTTCACGAATGTCAACTCCCTTTACAGGGGTAGTGAACTTGATACTAAAGTTGGCCCCCTCAGAATCAAATGATCACTTTTACGCGGATTGTACACGTTTCTAGTTATGACAGTTTGCCTAAAATTAATCATTGGCTTCTGAGGGGTCACTTTTAGTGTCAAGTTTACTACTCTCTGTAGGTGGTAGGGGATTTTGACATCCACGAACTTGACATTTACGTAACTGTTCAGAATAAAGCAATTAATCATAGGCAAGAGTGTCATATCCAGAAGTAAATATACCATTTTACTGTTCGTGTTAGTTTCAAAACTAGTTCTATTCACAGAAAGTTCGTAAACTGCCACAGTTCGAAAGACAACTACTGCAGTTACATCAATGTACTAATTTCCTATATTAACCTTTTTAACTCCATGGTTGGTGTTACATATCTTTCGATTTTGTTGTTATTGCCATAGTTCTACAAAAATGCTTATTTAGAATAACCCCAACAGTATTTTGTAATGTCGGACTCCAACCGTGTCGTAAAACTAAACTCCCTGCATTTCCGCCGACACCTCTGTAAAATATCGAGGCTCCCTAAGTTGGTCATGTGGTGCCAATTTCTAATTTCTAATTTCAATTTGCAGTTAACATTGCACAACTAGCGGTTCACGTCGCTATTTGTACTCGGGAAAACCAACTACAATTTAGCATTTTGCCCCAATTCGTAATTTTCATTTACATTTTTGATTACAAATAAGGTTGGCCGCAAAAGATACCGCGCTATTTAGAATAACCCCAACAGTATTTTGTAATGTCGGACTTCAACCGTGTCGTAAAACTAAACTCCCTGCATTTCCGCCGACACCTTTGTAAAATATCGAGGCTCCCTAAGTTGGTCATGTGGTGCCAATTTCTAATTTCTAATTTCAATTTGCAGTTAACATTGCACAACTAGCGGTTCACGTCGCTATTTGTACTCGGGAAAACCAACTACAATTTAGCATTTTGCCCCAATTCGTAATTTTCATTTGCATTTTTGAGTACAAATAAGGTTGGCCGCAAAAGATACCGCGCTGAACATGTCTTTCTTTATTCAGAAATAGAATGCTAACAGAGCAAATTCAAGATCGAAATTTGGTGTAATTTTAATGTAAATAGTCAAGTTAATCGATGAAATCAAGAAATTCGCCAATATTTCGATTTTCATTTTCTGATTTCAGGATGACAAAATGGTTGGCGAATAATGTCACGGATTCCATGCCTTCAGTATTGCCGCCCACCTTTTATGGAACAAACCTCCGATTGAGGTTCGCCGCTCCCCAAGCTTGCCCTGTTTTTAATTAAGTCTTAAAAAACTTCGTTTTAATTCAGCTTTTAACTCAACTTATCCATTGTATTGATGTTTTTTGTTTTGAATTCCTGTTACCTTTTATAAAATTGTCGGGGCCCATGTGAATAGAAATTTTACACTAGTCATCACACAAGTGAGTACTATCAAGTTTGCAAAAGGCCTTTGGATTGGTCATGTGATTTGTCCTCCATATTGGATTTTTCCATCAATTCTTTGCCAGCCTAGATCTGGAAAACTGCTGCATGTTGTTATGTATGTCATTTTCCCCGACACGCATCATGACCTGAATTTAATTAGTCTAGAAGATTCTCAAGGTCACTGCCCTTAACGACCTCACAACCTTGAATTAAATAAGTCATGTTTGTAATGTTCTGGAAATTTAATTAGTTGTGTAAGAGAGATAATTTTAGAACAGTAATTAGCATGTCAATAAAAGTTCTAGATTGTTCTTATATGCTCTTATGTAAGCACATGAGTATAAATAGGGGCCGGCAGAGCTTGCAGTCAGACATTTTGGGGTCGTGTCTCTTGCGTGTTTCTTCAAGTCTTTGGAAACTCCAGCAAGACTTTTCAAGACCTTTACTGCCAACGTTGGATTTATACTGTGGACTTTGTGCAACTTCAAGCCTGTAAGCCAAAGGACTGTTCATTCACCAACAGACTGTTACAACTCTGAGACTGGAACTTTGCTGTCCCAGCTGAGATAAGTAGCCTGTACACTTTTACAGTTTGTATTCTATCCCTTGACTTGGCGATTAGTTTTATTTTTTGTAATAAATTTCGTTTTACACGGAAACTGCTGAGTTCGCCCATTTGTTCGTTTTCTATCACGTAACAATGTACACTTCCCAAACTTCACACAGTGATCAAGGCCAATGAGAAATGGTGCACCTAACCCTTGAAATTTTAATTAGTCACGTGACATGGCGGCCATTTTGAAAATAAACTTTCAAACTGACTTCATTTGCATAAAAAGTAATAAATCGAAATTCTGCTCGTGACTTTTAGACCATATAGCCTTGCTCCTTCATACAAAAAAACATCAAGGTCATGTGACTTGCAAGTTCGGAGAAGATTTTTAAAGTATTATTTTTCTGAATTTTCTATGATCTTTGACCTTCCCTATACCTATGCAGCTAAGCAATGGCAAAGGCTTGTTTTGGCCTATGTTAGAGCAAGAATGGGCTAGAATGACGAGTAGGGACCATGTTTCACACCTAAAATTTGGAATGCCTCTTGACCTTTGACCTTGGATTCATTTAGCACATTTTATAATAGGCACATATGTAATTCTGGAGAACTAGATAGAGCTAGAGGTCTGATTTTTGGTATATAGGGGTAAGAAAGCGAACAAAGTATTTTGACATAATGTCACATGACGAACAACTTCCTCACCTCATTAATTATGCACAAATCTAATTCTGAGCTAGCCAAAAGAGCTAGAGGTCTGATTTTTTGTATTATTATTCAGCAATAGAATTTTCTTGACAAATGTAACATGACCTCTCTGACCTTTGACCTCATATATACATATATGTCCATAACCTAGTAACCACAAATACTACACCTTTAATATGTAGTATAATAGGAGACCTTATGATGCAACATTCTTTACCTTATAAATAATAATAATAGTTCTTTATGTGAGACTGAAATGTCGACATAAGGAAAATACAAAAGGAAGCACCTGCAAAATTCACTCAGTCCCCGGGATGTATGCTTTTTGCTCAAAAGTTTACAGTTTGAAAAAAATACATTAATTACGTACATATCTAAATCTGGGCCTGGCAACAGACCTAGAGATGTGCTGTTTGGTATATACGGATTACTCGTCAGAAAAATGTTTTGACAAAATTCTGAGCCTACAAATAGAGCTAGAAGTTTGATTTTCGGTTTGAAGGGATTACTGAGCGATACAATTTTTTTTGACAAAATGTTATGTGACCTTGATGACCTTTCACCCTATATATACGTGTATGTCCCTTATTCAGTAACCATAATTGCTACATCAATCATATTTGGTATGATGGGACACCTTATGACCCTACATCTGATACTTCATTAGTTATGTACGTTTATAATTCTTGGCATGCCAATAGAGCTAGAAGTCTGATTTTTTGTATATAGGGATTACGCAGCAATAAATTGTTTTGACAAAATGCCATGTGACCTCGATGACCTTTGACTTTATATATGTATATGCCCATTACTCACTAACCACAAGTGCTCCATCCTTCTCATTTAGTATGACAGAAGACCTTATAACGCTACATGTGATATCTCATTAATTATGCGCAAATGCGGGCTTTGTGACATCAGTGCAATTTACTGTCAACCATGGCAACAGCTTGGGTTCCGCTAACACTGCTTGCAGCTTTAATTATTATTACTATCTAGGAATAAATCAATCTTTGGCATTATTGAATCCAACTTCAATAGGAACGACAACTTTATGCTGAAAGTAAGTTCAACGAAATTGTTTTCACTGCAAACTACCGGATGTCGAGCAGCGGCTGTAACCCAGCTGATTATTATGCAAACATCGATCCACACGTTCTAATTATTCCAAACTAGATAACTCGTCGTTTCTTCACAGTTCTTTAGTTGTTTGCGGTACCTTCCCATCCTGTTTCTAGACTGTCTATGGTCTAAGATAGCTACGGAGAACAAATTGCTGCCATGACAAGTATAGCGTATGCGAGTAAAGATTAATGGTGATGATTTCTTCAATTGCCCTGACAACCGTCAACATTTGTTAAAGCAGTTGTCGTCAAGGTTTGAAGGTGTGTGTCTTATTCAATAATTAGATGCTTTACAATGCATTAATGATTTTTCATCAAACTATGCTTTATTGCCAGGTCTGGGAAAATGCTACTTTAAAAATTTATGGAAATAGCTTATACGTGGAAATACACACCAGAGAGCCTAAACACGCTATATTGGTATACTTGGACCACTTTGGAAATCCATCGCATGACCCGCAGATTCGAGAAGGGTAACGGCACATTCATTTTATTTCGTCTTAATGCTGCTTCTTAATATCTCATTCCTTGAACATGTTATGTACCATCAAAACCATTCTTTCTCGGGACATTACTTGTACCAATAGAAAAAGTATTTGAGCAATTGGTGTTATAAATCTGTTTTTGAATAAAATATGTATATTTAGTATCAGAATTCTGCATCTTCCAACACAATCAGGGTAGCAGACGGTTTTCATACTGCTGTATTGCAACTGGGTTGATATGTTAACCGTGTTTAAGTTCGTGCCAGTCTTTGTACTTTGATTAATTTCCACATCTCAGAATTTATCAAGCTTAACATTCAAGCCTACTCCAAGTCCGAAATTGATATATGTTACAATTGGTCAGTAAAACGTCATTGATAACCTAAAACACGATTGGAACTAATTTGGGATAATTGGATGGTGAAGTAATGCCGATTTAATCTACAAATGTAATCTCATCTGCTTTTCTTTTTACATTACACACTTTTATTTGTGACTTATTTGCAATATTGCAACATTCAGCTATATGGCACCTAACACATTTGAGAAATTTGAAAAATTTGAAAATCCAATTATCTCGAATTAGTTCTAATCGTGTTCTAAGTACATTAAGTACTACTGCGTTGAATTATGTAGCCTCTATGTAGCCATTGTGAAGCCAGACACACACATCACACTCAGCCAAACACACATGTGTTTGTATCTGTGTGTCCTGTGTGTGTCTTTAAAGACAGTTGGTTTAAATTGATTTTCAATTTAGATGTACTTTTATTGATAGATTCATCAAAGTAACGTCCCTAATTTTTGTAATAGCAAGACCAGCAAATGCAGGTGTATTCGTTGAGATACAAGCGTTCGCCAAGAGTAGAGGGACATGTCCCGTTCTTGGATAGTATGAATACGTTGCATATAACTAAAAGAAGACTGTTCTGTTTTTTTCAGTTCTCCCGCTCCTAGGATTAGTTTAAAAGGTATCGTTCATTTAATTTCTTAATTTTTAGAAACTTTGCTTATAACAATAACTAAAACGTGTCTTGAGTGTAATCTGCACTCTTTAGCCATTGCGCACTTGTTGACGCTGACAGTAAGGCTAATATACTTTGCATATGCGTGACAATGTTTCCTTTGTATGTTCCCAAACAATGTTGTATCAATTACATTGTAAATCTCCTTAGATATAAGATATAAAATTTAATATCACAAAGATCCCGCTTGTTACTGATAACGTACCTTACACTCTTAAATTTATTTATTATTATTTTTAGCTCACGTTTTCACACATGGGCTAATGTCATAGCGATGTATGTCTATCTGCCTGTCCGTGTGTGCGTGTTTTAGTGTGTGTGTGTGTGTGTGTGTGTGTGTGTGTGTGTGTGTGTGTGTGTATTGTTACTGCGAATTGCCCGTTCGAACAAGATTTTCTATGTAGGATAAGCAGACAGTCTTGGACGGAGCAGAGTAATGGGGAAAACAACAACAATTTCATGCTCACCAATCAAGCAGGGCTGTTGTCCGATTGGGCTAAAATGGCTGTTTGATGTAACTTTTGGCCTGTTCTCTCCTTTACTGCTCGTATGTGTACAGTACCGCCATCCTCGAGCCTACACCAGACACACGATTACCCATAATTCCAGAATTTATGCCTACACTGAAGGAGCGCCATCTATAGCCAAGTCTAAAAGTTTGCTTTTCTTTTTAATTGAAAGTAAGCAATCGGCCGATGATTTCTAAGATTTGCATACTCTGCCCCTCCTTAAAAAAATTATCTGTCCTCAGATAACATTACAATGAACATCTATGGAAAAGATAAAGACAAGTAACAAGCAGAATCTGCAAAAACTCCTTCGGGGTCCTACAATCACAGGTTACACAATTACATGCATGTCCTTCACATTTCCTCAATGAGACGTTTTGGGCGTTTCTGTGGTCTCCTACTTCTCTGCATGTCTGTCTCAGTGCTGAGGATGCCCGCATCTAGTTCTGAAGCCTGAGCAGGTGTGACATCCTCTTCGAGGGACAAGTCAATGCCTGAATTCACTGGGGTACTGTCTGTGTTATTTGCCTGCCTATCTTGCACACTCTCGGGATCATGGTAACTACCAGCAGCTCCCCCAGCTGGTGATTCATCCCTATCGTCATCAAGCTCTATCTCCCGCTTTGGCTGCAGCCAGTCAGCCTTCCACTCTCCATTATATTTCCACAGTCGGTCCCTGTGGACGATCTTGGGTTTTGTGCGAGGTCTCTTTTGGATTCTGTACACAAGATCATTAATGCAGTCGACAACACTATATGTACCTTCCCACGGCTTTGACAATTTTGGTGATACACCTTTCTTCCGTTGTAGATTATACTACCAGACACCATCACCTGGCTGAAGCCTTGGTTGTCCTGCCCTGGTATCATAGCGCTGCTTCACGTTGTTGCTTCTCCTCCCAATGTTCTCTCTGGCAAAAGAGTGAACATTGTGCATTCTGTCTTGTACCTGTCCAACATACATGCCATGAGAAGTGATTTCTTCTTCTGGACGACCGTAGACAAGGTCAACTGGCAGTTTCATTTCCCTTCCTAGCATTACCATTGATGGGGTGAAGCCAGTAGTCTCATGGACTGCAGTCCCGTAGCTCATCAGGAGGAGAGGCAAGTGCTTATCCCAGGTTTTCTGGTTGTCCTCGACAAAGATGGCCAACTGATTCTCGATGTTTGTATTATAATGCTCAACCATCTCGTCTGACTGGCAGTGCAGTGGGGTGGTCCTTTTCTTCTGTATACCAAGAAGCTCACACATTAGGGTTGAAATGGCCTGATGGTCCGATTAAGATCGTTGGTATTTATATTTCCTATGATAAAAAATTGCTGCACGTCTGAATATGGCTAGGCTGATTGAAAGCTTAAATAACTCTCATAATTTTTGGAAGATGAGAGGACTTTCACTGTTAGGGAAGTACAAATCATTAAAACCTTAGGTATTTCACGTTTTCTATATGTTCTTAATCTGTCTGAGCCACATACTGATCACTTAATGCAGGTTAATGAGTTACTTTTCTCCTTTTTGTGGAACGGCCCAGATAAGGTAGCACGCAATACTGTTATTGGAACTATTAAAGATGGTGGAATAGGTATGCCAGACATTTATGCTATTTATAAAGCACAAAGATCAATTGGCTTCGTCGATTCTGTGATGATGCTGTCTCCCACCCATGGAAATTGTGTTTGTCAAAAAAATTTAAAGGTTATTTGGGGTATTCACTGTCTTTTGAATTGTAATTTTGACATTAAGTTTTTGCCTATTAACTTGTCAGAATTTGAGCAAAGCATGCTTCAAACTTGGAGAGAGCCTACTTTAGCCTCTAATTCCCCAAAGAATTTTATCAATCATTGTGTCTGGAACAATAGTCAGATTCTCATTGAAGGTAAAAGTGTTTTCTATATCATAAGAATTTTATGAAGCTGGTTTTGTTTATGTCAGAGATTTTTTTGACAGATCCGGTAAAGTCTTGGATTAGAATTCTGTAAGAAATAGTATTTCACAGTGTAATTTTATGAAATGGTGTAGTATAATTTATTCTATTCCAAGGCAATGGAAAGTTAATACATTTTTCTAATGTTATAGATCTTGACACTGAAGAGGATACTATCTGTATCACCTTCTCAGGAGTCTCTTATAGTATAAAAGATTGGAAAACAAAACTGTTAACACAGCTTTTTGTTTCAAGGTATTTTATTTGACCAAAAGCACAATATTACTTCGATCATGTTCTTCAAGCCAGACATGAAAATTGGGATTACATCTACAATCTTCCTTTTAAGCTTACTGTAGATTGTAAATTGAGGAGTTTTCAATGGAAATTGACACATAATGTTCTTATGACTAATAGTCGTTTGACTAAGATGATTCTTTCGAAATTTCCATCTGCTGCATGTAAATTTTGTGGAAAGGAAGATGAAACAATAGTGCATTTGTTTTATAACTGTGAAATCATTTCAAACTTCTGGCAAACTTTCTTGATGAGTGGGGTGATTATTTTCATCTTTATGCCATGCTCACTTTGGAACAGATACTTTTTGGTGATAGCTCCTTAACTAAATTATTGAATTTTATGTTGCTTGTTGGAAAACGTTTTATTTATATTTGCAGATGTCAAACAAAAAAAACTAGTATTGTACACTTTAAAACTGTTTTGTGTGATATTCACAAGACAGAAAGACATATAGCTACACGTTCTGGTAAATAAGATAATCATGTTAAAAAATTAGGAGATATTTTAGAGCTGCCATGAAAACCTTCGAGTGGATAGAACATAGCTGCCATTTTTGGTAATTTTCTTGTGTAACTAAATTTGTGTCTAAATATGATTTTCCACCTTCCAGCATCCCCCGAAAGATTGTCGTGGGGGCGATTTGTATGTGGATGTTTACATTGGAGTTATGACTGCAATAAAAAAAGAAGCTCACACATTTCCTGGAACACAGCTGCCTCGAAATTCCGACCTTGGTCGGAGTGTCATTCCAGAGGAAAGCCAAAACGGCTTACAAACTCATCAACCACCTTCCTAGCTACCATGACTGCTTCTTGATTTGGTTCTGCAAAGGATTCTGGCCACTTGCTGAAATAGTCCATGGCAATGATAATATAGCGGTTCCCTCTTTGTGTCTCCGGCAGTGTACTGAGAACATCAATGGCCAACCTTTCCATCGGTGCGCCCACATTGTATATGTCGAGTGGTGCATGCTTCTTATGGTATGGTCCTTTCCTTCTGGCACACAACTCACACTTCTTACACAAGAGTTCCACAGATTGCCGGCACCCTACCCAGTAGAATGTATCTTTCACACAAGACAAGATTTTTGGACTTCTGACTGACTGGCCTTGGGTAGTATCAGTTGTCGCTGGGTGATGCCGCCCTTTGGCTTTTCCCATCTGCAGTAGAGTACACCTCGATGTAGTTCAAGGGAATCCCACTGGGATCAATATGCTTTAGTAACTGGGCCATACAGGGAAACAACACTTCATCAGGGGTGATCTCTTGATTCATCAATCCACAACAGTACAGGTCTAATATCAGGATCCCTTAGTTGGGCAGACTGCTGCATTGATGATTTCTCGTTCTGCCGTTGGCGTTCTTCCTGCCTATTGCAGTGCTTGCACGAGTCTCGGCATGGCTGTCAGCATTAAGATTGCTCCGTCCAGCACAATGACGGATGACAAAGTCATTCTCCTGAAGTTTGTGGAGCCATCTGGCTGTCTGTCCCTCTGGGCTGCGAAACTTCTTTAACAATTGCAGTGATGAATGGTCTATTCTAATAGTGAACTTTCTGCCATATAAGTAGTGGTTGAACTTGTCAACTGTCCTAACCACAGCCAGTTGTTCTCTGCGAGTAACACAATATCTGCGTTCAGGGCCACTCAGCACACTACTGTAGTATGATAGCACATGTTCCTCTCCATTCTTCTGCTGCTGTGAAACAACTGCACCTATTGCCTGCTCACTTGCATCTGCGTCAACAATTAGGGGTCCGTCCGGCTGAGGGAATCCAAGAACTGGAGCAGACGTCAACTTCTGATTCGAGGCATTAAATGCAGCCTCACAATCAAAGGTCCATGAAAAGCTGCAATCTTTCTGTGTGAGTTGATGCAGTGGTCTAGCTATTTCAGCAAATGATGCCACAAACCTTCTGTTATACGAGCAAAAACCAAGGAGCCCGCGGACTTCCCTAACATTGGATGGAGTAGGCCACCTGGACACTGCTTCTGTCTTTCTATGTCAGATGCTACTCCAGCCTCGCTGACAACATGTCCAAGGAAGGCAACTTGGCGTCTGAATAACTCACACTTCCTGGGGCTGAGCTTTAGTCTAGTTATACGCAAGCGATTCATGACTTGCGTCAAGTGGCTCAGATCTTCGTCAAAGCTCTTCCCATGCACAATGATGTCATCGAGATAGATCAGCACCACGGTCCATGGCAGACCCCTCAGAACTTGCTCCATCAGCCTCTCAAAGGTAGCGGGTGCATTGCATAATCCGAAGGGCATCACAACAAACTGCCACAAACCACTCCCAGCAGTGAAACTGGTCTTCTCTCGTACTTCTTCTGCTGCTTCGACCTGCCAGTACCCACTCTTGAGGTCCAGTGTTGAAAACCATGAAGAGCCTGCCAGAGAATCAAAGGTTGTGTCAATTCTGGGCAATGGGTACGAGTCTTTCCGGGTGACCTCGTTCAACTTCCTGTAGTCCACTCAAAATCTTGTTGATATATCTTTCTTTTCACAAGCACAATAGGCACTGCCCATGGGATTTTTGATGGATCCATAATTCCGTCTGTGTACATCTTGTCAATCTCCGTCAAGGCCTTGGCTTGTTTTGTGGGTGGTAGTCTCCTTGGTCTTTGTCTAATGGGTGCTGCGCTACCTGTATGTATTGTGTGCTTCACAATACCTGTTCTGCCCAAGTCCTTGTTGCCCCTAGAGAACACATCCTGAAATTCTATAAAGAACTTCCTTAAAGAATCACGTTGTTCCTTGGAAAGTTCATCACAACTACGGAGATAAAGATCCTCCAAATAGTGTGGTATTTCAGACTGGTCTTTGTTAATTGTGGAGTGCTCTATGGGCATACTCTCAATGTCTAGCTTCTTGACACTGCAGACAGACTCAACATAACCAAGTGTATTGCCCTTTCTCAATGTTCTCCTTTGCTGAATTACATTCATCAGCCGAACTGGAATGCAACTACCACTTATCAACCAGAGTCTTCCCGACAACAACACCGTTGCAGCTAGAATTCCTTCCAGGTTCTACCAATCCCAAGCTACTGTTCTGCCCTAGTCCAGTTATTGTGCCTGGTATGACAACCTCACTAAGAGGTGGAATTGTAACACTCCTGTCAATTACCACTCTGCAGCAAGTGAGCTCCTGAGTTGCCGCTGAACTAACTGACGTATCAAAGGGTACAACTTCTTCACAAATCTGCAGGCATTTATTTATCAGGTCTGGTGTACTATTGTGCTGAGCAAAGAAATTCGCACCAAGGAGAACATCATCAGTAATGTGGGCTACCCAGACATTATGCTGTACAATGGTTTGGTAAAGTTGGATAGATAACAGTCCCAGTCCCTTGACAGATGATGACTCGCCAAAGGCTGATCTTATGTACGAGTTCTCAGCAAGTGTGATATTTTGTGGCAACTGTCCTTTCTGTCGCGTCAGTACATCAGTTTTGACAATAGTCGCATCAGACCTGTGTCTAGAACAACTTTGCAGGGAATGTCTTCAACAAGTCCATACACAGTGGGTGTGAAGTTCTGTCCTGACATGCGGCCTGTATGAATAACAATGTCAGGGGCACTGTTGTTACCAATAGCACAAGCTGAGTTCTGCACTGTGAACCCAGCTGCAACTCGTTTCCTGAAACATGTGTTGCTACTGTTGAATTAGCCTTTCCTCCAGGATAATCTCTAGCAAAGTGGCCAACCTGGTCACAATTCCAACATTTCTTGTCCCGTGATGGCTAAGCCCTTCGTCGCACTGGTCCATTGGGTGTAGCATCCAATTTGTTCATTATCTTTTGGAACATCTGGCCAAGTTGCCTGATGATCTCGCCTGTGTCACAATGATCTCCTGCCACATTGGACTCACTTTGACTGTGCTTAGAGGTTCTCCATATGAGGTTCTCCATATGAGGTCATCACGTCGAACATTGAGTCCCTTGTCTTGCTTGCGATTGAAAAGGACTCCAACTCCAATGCTAACTCTAAAGCTCTCCTTAAAGTATTTGGTTAAGCTTGCTTCAGACACTTTATGAGAACCTGCCATCAGGCCGTTGCTTATGGGTTCCATAGTGTACAGCTGTGAGAACAAGAGAGTTTTATTCCGAATTCAATTTCAATTTTAAATAAGTCAAATAAGGGCTATGTCCGAAATCAGTTCCAAGATCACTTCAGTTTGCCAGTAAGCCAGTTAGTACTGAACAATGGTTTACAGGCAATCCACAACAGTATGATCTAGTCTTGCCAGCAAGCCATGTTTAAGATACTGTGGCTTGCCTATATACCACATAATGCTAAACTGTGGCTTATTTACAAATTAATATTGCACTTCTCTGGCTCGATGATAAGCAAATTCTGGTCCCGTCTGGTTTGAAGATAAGCAAATATTAGTGCAATATGGATTGCCAACAAACCAATTTCTGACTAATTCTGGTTTACAAGCAAGCCATTTGGAGGATTACCTAGGTTTACCAACAAGCCATTACACACTGGCTTGCAGGCATGCCACTCTAGGGCTTTTTTATGGCTTGCTGACAAACCAGTTCAATATGAACCATAACTGGAGAACAATTATTTCTGACCATCCTTTAAATCTAAAATGGATTTCTTCAAATTTTGCAGACACGGGGGAGAATTATCATCCAATGGAATGGCCTATTGGGTCCTCTATGTTATGGAGCTACACAAAGCAGGATTTTAAAAACATCTGAAACACAAACAACAACTGAGTAGCTAGAAATCCTGCAAGCTACATTAAAAAACCAACAACAAATATCAAAATGAATTTCAGAATAAAATTTGTTGCAATTTACAAGAAATGAAACAGTAATTGCTGGAACATAATCAAATATATTACTTACAAGGGTATACTCACTGAAAATAACATTCTTATAAATTTTACTTATAAAATGATATTGATAGCATTATCAGCCCATTTACCTCGCATCCCAGCTTTGTCAAGCCAGAAGTACTCTACAAACTGTCATGTTCTTTTCACACATCTGATGTAATCACAGTTTGAAGCCCAAGATAACTAAGTAAACGTAGCACAACATTGTCTCTTTCCATGCTGCAGAATATAACACCTTCAAGAAACAACACAAACTTCTTGCTCCTTCATAGACGAACACACCTAAACAGGGCTGCTGCTTTGCATCTCGTCCTCAGAAAGTCACTTCTCCAGCATCCTGGAATATAAAAGATGTAAAAATTTGAAAAATTTTGAGGTAGAAGATTAGCTCCTGGTAAAACACTCAGTACCCAGATACTAGTACAATGGGGGCAATGCCTAGCCATTGGTATGTTTATGGAATTTGTACAAGTATATTGGAATGTTCATTGATAGCATTCTAAATTACAGTCATGTTCTTAAAGACATATTTGAGTGAAGGAACACAATTATCAAGTCTATCTTGGTACACCAATAATCTGACATGACTGTTCAGGGCAAGTCTATTAGCATGACAAAGATATCTCTTACAAGTTATCGTCAATGTCATAGGCCTTGCTGCATCAGTGCACTGGCAAAAATTGTGTAAAGCTATGGTTTGCATGTCATGATAACGAATTTCAATTCCAGTATATCAAAATGAATTTATTACAAGGTAAGATATATTAAAGTCACAGTGCAATGTCCTTTGAGACTAGCAAAGAAGTTGGAAAGACCTTTGAGAAAGCATTTTATCACTCTGGGTAAGCAACATGAAGTCATCATTGATGAGATACTTCACATTTATGTAGTTTGAAATGAGCAAATGAGGCTAAATTAACTGTAACTTTTGGATACTTCTTCATTATTATACATTTACCATCAAGAAAAATAGAATTTTGCGTGGGCTAAAAAAGCCGTACGGAATGCCCGTTCCGTAACACGAACAGTTTCCAGGCGCCCCATCCCCTGCGGCTGTATCTGCGCGTTCACTGTTGAATGGTTTCAAGGGACCCATTGGACGAGTGCCAGAACATGTCTCGAGCGCACTGTGTACGTACGTGTGTAGTGCACAGACACTATCCAGAACTTGCACAATGAGCGCGTCCGACATAGCGTTCCACACCTGGGCTTTAAATTGGAAGAAAAATTGTTGGAAATTGTTGCGCGAAACCAGTCATTTCTCTCACAATTTTATGCCCCAGTCACAAATATAAGATGTATATTAATAAGGTTATTACGAAAATACCGCAAAGGATGCACGAGGACATTGGCGCCGTGCATCTCCCTCCGCTTGGCGTCAGGCGATACGCTGCGCCAATGTCCTCGTGAATCCTTTGCGGTATTTTCGTAGTAACCTCATAGTATTTAAGTACTGTTTATCAACTACAGTTTCTTTGCCTCTTTTCTGCAGCATACTAAAATGCCCAGTATTATGTTTGTAAACATAGCTTGTATATTTGATCATTTTTATAATTAACAAATGAATTCTTGTGCGGCCGTAAATGAATTTTTCAACAATAACAATGCTACATGTAAATACTGTACTGAGTAGCTAAACATAGGGGATTTCATCATGCTTCAATGACTTGAATGGGAAACTGAAGTTGATAAGGAGAACAAAAATGCTGGAAGAAAGCCCCAAAGTATTAGCTAATGGAGCTCAGAAAAAACAGAATCAAGCCATAATCTACCAAGTACACATATGATATATGTGAATGGGAGTATGATTGATGACAATATTGGCCTTTTTATCTTGAAACAAATTGACAAATGCAGATATGGCATGGCCATGTCCTTGTACAACATCCTAGCACAGCTGTAAGGAGCACATCTGTGTACCACCTATGTACTTGACAACACTGTAACAGGGGTAATTTTTACACAGCCCTGATATAGGAATGTGTGCTGTAGGTATGTAACGTGCCTAGCACTATATGCATGTACCAGAAGAGCTATTCACCTTCCTGTACCAGGGTCTGTGTTCATCATTTGAGGCACAGTAATGCACACATCCACATACACGTCCTGTTGAAATTTACAGCCCCTTTTCATCCTGGTCGCATAAAAAGCTTACCTCCCTGTACAAGACTTATTGTAACTGTGCCTATGCAGACATTCATGTACCAGTTATGTTGGAATTTCCCCCATTACAGAACTGTACACCTTGCTTCTACAGGGTTGATTTCGAAGGAAATGTTCAAGCTGGTTTTTTCAAACCCACGTTGTATATACTAATTGCAAAACTATTGTACAGGGCTGTTGACAAACCAGGTACATGGATGTGAAATGCAGCTATGCTAGTTATTTTTCTGACTATGCTATACTTGGCATATTATTTTCATAGCTGGTAGTCTCTGTAGCTTCTCAGGGCTGGAACAGCTGTGTGTACATCCCTGAATCAGCCTTCAGAATGTAACAGGGTTGTAAGAGTTTTCCATTGTAGTGTTACACAGAAGTACTTGTACTGAATCTGACAGAAATCAAATCTGGCATGTTGAAAGCTCCATCAGCAGTAACATTTTGTAAATTCCATGTAGTTTTGCTTTGTGTGAAATACTGCAGTTTCTTGTTCTACTTCTTAAGGGATGATGAGTGTCAAACATACATTATCAACCAGTTCATATGTGTATATTTAGCATTGTTATTGTTGAAACTCAAATTTCAGTCTGGAATAGAATTTATTTGTCAACAGTAACAATGGTTGTTAAACATGTACACAGTATATTGTCAAGCAGAATATTGGTATTCAAGAGGCTGTTATATAGCTATCGAAACTGCAGTTTGTACACACAACAATTGAGATTGAAAATTGCTAAAACTTAATGCTAATGAGCCCTTACTAATTTCCACTGAATTACAGTAACATATATTTTCAACAAGCAATACTTTCTCACAACTGTAACCATTTGTCCGACTGCAGTTTTTCCAGCAAAGACTCTCCTGAGAACCCAAAAACTTTGATGCCTGTTTAACAATAAGGAAATTGGCAAATTATGTTAATTCTACTCTAGATACATCAGACTAAGATTCAAAATCATAAACCAGGTGCATGCAAGTGCTCCCCTCCTATGATTGATTATTATACACCTGTGTCTGTAACCTATGGAGTTGAATCGTACAGTAAGTTTCGGTATCACAGGACGCGGAGTACAGTAACTTTGATTCGGAGTACAATAACTTTTGGTGTTATTGGAAACTATTTGACATTTGACCTAAAAAAACTTTATGTCAGTACGGGGGGGGGGGAAGGAGAGATGATTTTAAATTTTAAAAATATATACTTTTTAACATTCAGTACTTCACAACGTTACTAGTGGTGAATCAAAAACCTGTGAATTAGAGTGAAATTATGCTGCTGACCTACAATTTCTACCATGTAAAGAGCGCAGCGCGGGTTTAAAATTTTATTCTGTGCACTCAACGGATGCCCTGAACGCATTCTCAGTTTGCTTGTGATCACTCAGAGCAGTGCGCGATGGGCATCACAAAAAAACTTTAATTTTGACTTTTTCGCGGTAAAATTTGACCAAATTGGTGTATAATAATAAGATTATTCACAAAATACCAGGATTTATGTCTGAGTTCATCGTACGCTTCAGTATTGTCCTTGATGCTACTAATTGGACAATACCTCTGCTGCTCGATGTACTCGGACATAAATCCCGATATTTGTGAATAACCTTATATTATAATAATAATAAGTGTAAACATGTATGTCTGTTTGACAACGACAAAGATACGTCACAGATATGTAATAATAGCTGAAATTTGTACAAAGTCCAAAGTGTTAGTGTAATATGTAGAAATATGAGGAACATTCATGCAAGACGTGATTATTATCGCTGCACACAACAATATTTGACCACCTTTTATATTCACTTTCTGAGTTCCACCATATCTGAGGGCAGAGTATTCATTCTGCTTCTACATTGAACTGAGAGAATCCATTGTTAATTTTTGCAAAGCTGAAGGCATTTTCTGTATCAAGTATATTAGGCGAGCGGCAGACTCACCTATTTTTCACACTTAATGTACCCACCTTACATATGGCCACATCATACGTCATTTGAAAGCTTATTATCTCTACTTCAAGAAAATTGACGATGTGGAGCTGCCAAGTAAGGCCGTATCCCCCTAATTTGCATAATTCACAGGGTTATCCAATTTGCATAAATGTGATATAAAATTAGAAATGTCATTGTTAACTACTCTAAACATACTTTTAAACTATCGAGTGATATATGAAATGAAAGGTATTTGCATGTAGAATACAACATGGATATCCAAAGAGATATTGAAATTGATTTCACTGAATTATTTCCATATTTATTGTGAAAACATTATTTTCCCCTTTTGAATAACAATATTTTAAAAATTCTATCACATGCAGCCACATCATATAGTCACATCATACGTCATTTGAAAGCTTATTATCTCTACTTTATGAAAATGGACAATGTTGAGCTGTCAAGTAGGGCCATACCCTCCTAATTAGCATAATTTACACGGGTACCCAATTTGCATAAATGCGATGTAAAATCAGAAATTTACTGTTAACTACTCTAAACATACTTTTAAACTATCGAGTGATATATCAAATGAAAGGTATTTGCATGTAGAATACAACTTTGATATCCAAAGATATATTTAAATTGATTTCACTGAAATATTTTCATATTTATATTGAAAAAATATTTTTCCCTTTTGAATAATCGTATTTAAAAAAATAATACATACAGCCACATCATACAGCCACATCATACGTCATTTGAAAGCTTATTATCTCTACTTCAAGAAAATTGACAATATTGATCTGTCATGTACGGTCTAGCTCCTAATTTGCATAATTTACAGTGGTACGCAAATTACAGAAATGTGATATAAAATTAGGAATTTATTAACTACTCTAAGCATACTTTAAACTATTGAGTGATATATCAAATGAAAGGTATTTGCATGTAGAATACAAAATAGATACCCAAAGAGATATTAAAATGATTTTATTAATTTTGTATCAGAATTGTCCTAGGATCAAGGCTGTGGCCTGGAAAAAATACAGGATTGTAGCGTTGATCGCTATTTCAGGTTTGTTATGGCTGCATGCAAGCGACATGGTTAACTAAAACTCGGCCAAAGTTTTTTGTTGCAAGGCATGCATGACTCTTGTGGTAGCTTTTTAGTCTGCACCATAAATTAGTCCGTGGGCATGAGGGGCCCACCGTGCACCCCTTCCCCCATAAACCTACTACATGGGTATTTTTTTGTTTTTTGGGATCTGCTGAACTAGAAAAAATATGTTAAAATTGGATATTTTGGGATGCACTACCTGTCTGCACCGGATTTTGATTTGCATATACCTCAAAAAATGGCGAAAAATGGGTAGGGGTAGGGGGTACTATATCCTCCCCAACATTAAGTAAACTAACATGAAATAGCAAAAACCTTACATTTTTGGAAAGCTCAGATTCTGCTCTTTCTGAGATACACCAACTTTAGCAAAGTAAATGTGTGTACATAGCATAGGACGACCTTACAATGAATGTTTTTGACAATTTTGAAATTTTTCACCCAAAATACCATGTAACAATTGTGATTTACTTTTTATGAAGCAAAATTTTGACAGCTTTTTGTGTTTAAGTTATTTATTCCAACATATTAAACAAGAAAATAAGTGTTAACATTAGATATTTAACTATACACTACTTCTCTGGGGTCAATTTTGAATTGCGTGTATCTGTATGGGCTGTGCAAAAGCTAGGGGTAGGGGTACAACATTTTTTCCTTGATGAAGTAAACTGGCTTGAAATGCCATATACCTTGTAGTTTTAGAAACCTTAGATACTGGTCTTTCTAAATGCATAAGGTTTTAGTAAAAAAAATATGACGTCATAGAATTGGATAACTTTAAATCGATTTTTCTGGTAATTCAGTATTTTTAATCGGAAGAAAATACGATAACTATGATTTCCTTCCTATGAAGCACATCAAACAGATTTATGGATGTTATTGACTAGTTGCAATGTACTGAAGAAGAAAGTTAATGCTATAATGGGGTATTTACCATGCAGTATTGTCTCTAGTCACTAAACGTGCAAGTTTTGCTACATTGGTGTATTGTGAATGGACATTTTATTGGTATGCAATGAACTAATGCACAGCCTTAAAAAAAGACTTTAAAACTCACCCACATAGTCATATTACCATTTTCTCTTTACGGAAGAGGTCATTTTCAAACAGGCGGTACCGCTGTTACCTCCCGCGGTATACCTCTGTCACGCTTACCGCGAGGATTACCGCTGCTCAGAGACCGTGAATATTCATATGAAAGTCATTACTGCAGACTTGAAGTGAAACATTCACACCTCCACTACTCCTAACGATCGCGGTAAAACCGCGGGCACAGCGGTAAATGGCCTGAACGGCTACAGTTTGCAGTCTTTTTTGAGAGGGAGAGAGAGAGAGAACGCGTACGTCTTGGTCAAATAAACTAGTAGTACCTTGTCACTGTTGCGTATGTTCACTTCCGTCAGTAAAATATTGCAAAATACCTAACAAAAAGTTCATGAACACTCACAACATGTCTTAGGTGTAATCGATGTCACAAAAAACAGTTGACGATTCATTAAATTCAAGTTAATTACGACACCCAAAATTTGTTCAATTTGTGTGAGATCGAGAAGTAAAACTCGGTTCGTGCATCGGCAGAGCCATTCCATGATAGCAAATATCGACATCGCGTCTGGGACAATTTGTCGTGTCTATTTTTTGTCTGCATTTGATAACAACATGAATGTCCTTGCACTCAATAAAGAAGGCACTGAAATTACCAGTTAAAATCGGCGAACTACTACGATGGGTTGCGACGTTTTAGCCATTTTAGTCAACATCACATCGTTCACCCCACGACTACGTAACCGCCTATCATCAACCCGACATGCGAACCGGGCAGGCGAAATTTATTCCTTTATTCCATTTTGATATTTATACGCCTACAGACTTGGAGCAAGTTTACAATCACATGTTTATGTTAAGAAACTTCATAAACACGTTCAATAAAGAAAGCTTTCTGCTATAAAGCTCGGGTCAATAAAATACGCTGCTAATATAATTGTTTTGAAGTCCGAAGCTCTGCATTCAAGATTACAGAATTGTAGGTATTCTTTGAACTTTGAGCAAACAGAACAATGGATGTAAGCAAGGAATAAACTAGAAATATTTATGTGTTATCACACGACACCAACGTTATGTCTTGTGTTGATAGCATTGTTGTTTTTTACAGAGTGATAGAAATATTGCAAATCTACTTGGCGCGATCACCATGAAATAATCAAGAAAAATATAAATTGACCAACATATCGACGTAGTTTATGGCTCTGCACGCATCGATAACCATAACCGCGACGGAGTATGTGCCGCTGCGGACCACGCTTATCTAGATAAAAATACTCTGCATTTTGATGATTTTGAATGAATGTGTCTGTAGACTACTGTAGCTGCACAGTAAAATTTCTCAGATCATTTCTGCGCTGATCGCCATAAAATGCCGACGTTTTGTCAGGGGACGCCGCTCACCGGTACCATTTTTGTATATCCATGGCGGTACATAAGCCCACTGCAGCACTGACAATTCCTTGAACTTGATTTGTTTGAAGACCCGTCAGCGTGGCTGGACTTGGCTGACGTACAGCTACCGTACGTTCAATAATGATTCTACATAAACTAGACATGTTTTCCAAAGACTCTTGGTGTTGAAAGGTCAATTTAGACATTGCCAGATTAAAAACATTGTCCCGAAATCGTTTGCTGAACGTGACACTCTATGCGATGATCGTTTTTTGGACGTGGGATTCTATGCATGTGATGACGACGTCGAGTTCGTGAATCCTGTGACGTATTTGATTTGCATAATTGATGTCCACGTCACGCGTCCAACTGCCCGAAAGCCAGCAACATTGCATTGACCATGAGAGTACAGTGCGACTTTACCGTACGTATTTAGAGATCAGCATCCAGCTTTGATGTCCCACATATTTCTGTCATAAAATCGATACTTGACGTGATGTTCGGTCTGTAAAATCACCAATATATGTCGGAAATTTGTGACTCCATTTCTCAACACTTTTTATCGCGCGTCATGTATCTCTGGGCACGCTGGGTTCATGAAATCGCCGTTACTTTATGAATTCTCTATTCTAAACTTTATGACTACTCTAACATCGATGCTAAATTATTTAACCATGACATGTACACTCCGTCTGTTAAGACGTCCATCTTTTACATCTGACGATATTTCCTCTGCAAGTTGGGGATACCCATAAACAATACTGCAATGAAATGACGTGCCTCTATTTTTACATCCATGATTTTAGCTACCGTACGCCGGTATGTCAAATCGCTGATAGAAGATTGCACTCGTAGCGAGAACGCAATGCAGAGTGGCTTATGCGTACTGTGCGCGTAACTTTTTGCACAGATTTGGATTGAGATGTGCCGACTCACACAATATGCTCACACAGTCGCATTTTCTGGAGAACTAAAAGTACTGAACGCAACATTTTCGTGGTTGCCAAGCAACTTGTGGCCATGACCCAATTCTGAGCTATTTTGCGCTTCGTCTCGTTGCTGACAAGACTTGCTCCATGTCTGTGGGCATATCATGTAAATATCAAAAAGACTATACTGAAGGTGTAAACTTCAGCAGACTGTTGCGTTAGTGGTAAGCTGTTGCGTAGATCGTGGGATGAACGCGTTGGCCAGTAACTGCTGCCGAGAAAAGCCAAGCTACCGGAGCCCAGTCTAGTTGCTGATGCACGGCCGTTCGTAATTATGTTTTCATTTGCCGATTTAAGAATCGTAAGAAAATTAGCAAGCAATCACGTACCAAATTAGCCATGTTTAGTGCTGCGTGATCAATTTTCAGTGGTTAAAACTTTTCAAAATGAAACTATGATGCATCCAAACTTGCAAAAACTAACCCGATGTTTAATTATGAGTACATTACTTGTAAGTCGGTGTGCATTTTTTATTGAATGAGGTATTGGCAATGGAAGAAAGCATTCAACATAGTTTTATCATCAACATTCTGTACAAGAAATAGACATTTAACTGTAAAAAAATAGAAAATATACATTACCACCAAGATTACGTAAGAGATTGGTCTCCAACTTTTCAACATCGCTTTTCTTTATGATCAGCGATGTCATTTTTATTTTAGAAATATGATCAAGTATTGATATTATAGTTAGCAAATATCTTTATTCCATTTTACCACGTGCACCTTAAAAGAACTACGCGCATATTGCATATAGGCAAGTATTGTATTGATAAATACAAGCGCAAGGTCATCGTACCGGTACGGATTATGCTACACTAAATTGTTGCAATCATGGACCTCCGTTTCCTGCTCCATGTTGCAATTTTGTATTTCGAATACAGAAAAGAACGGAGTGAGTGACACGATTTTTATGTTTCAATTTTTCTCACTGTTAGAACATATACCCATAGTGCTGTGTGAATTGTTCAACACTGACTCAAAATGTCGTTCAACGGCAACAGCACTCTTGGGATTTCCAATACTGATATTACAAGTCAGACACTGTCACATGCCATGCATGAGGCCCGTTCTCTTTCATTCACTCAGTTTCCAAATGGCTGTCCGCAAAAATCAGAAGACTTCAAAACAATAGTTTACTAATGACGTACTAAGTAGCGCGGTTTTCCACAGTCTCATTATGCATGGAAGCTCATTGAAAGCTGCCAACTGCTTTACCGCCGGTCCCTCCAAGGTTAGAGGTATACCGCGGGAGGTATTGGCGGTACCGCCTATTTGAAAATGACCTCTTCCTTTAAAGTAAATAATAATTATTATTTTTTTATTATTTTAATTCTTAACAAACGCACTACACATACGTCTCAGTGCATTGTACATACCATAAAGGACAAAAAATAGACAAAGTTATCAAATAGTAAAACAACTCAGAATTGACTTAAAAATTGAAATGATGAATTAAAAATTAAAAAATGAGATAAAATATAGTGTCCAGTAAAACCGATTCAAATAGAATAAATGTAAAAATGAGTAGTCCCTGTAAAAACATAAATGGACCTATGAATAGTACTTAGTAAAAAGATGTGTCTTTAAACCACGTTTAAAACAGTCAATAGTTTGAGCAGTACGAATTTCAAGCGGCAAAGAATTCCATAAATCAGGTGCACACACAGAAAAGGCTCTTTGACCGTACGCTTTATTAAACTTCCCTCGTGGTGGCACTAACCGTACGGAGTTCGATGATCGCAGGTCTCTGGATGGGACATACATTTCGGTCAATTCTTTCAAGTAAAGTGGTGCGATTCCATGAACAACTTTAAAGGTAAGTAGCAAAACTTTAAATATAATGCGAGCCTCTATTGGAAGCCAATGCAGATCAGTTAAAACTGGAGTGATGTGACAAAATGTACGTGTACGGCTAACGAGGCGAGCTGCAGCGTTTTGGACTGATTGAAGACGTGCAAGTTGATCTTTGTGGACACCATAGAGGAGACTATTATAATAGTCCAATCCGGAAGTGACAAACATGTGGATTAATTTCTCTGTGGTTGCTTTATCCAGTAAATTACGTATCTTGCTAATCCTAGATAATGAAAAATAACCTTTCCTGCAGATCTGACTTATATGATTTGACATGGAGCCATCACTGCTGAGAGAAACACCTAAATTCCGAACGGAGAGAGAAGGAATGATGTTGATTTTCCCCTACTCTCAGGCTGGTCAGTGGTACAGTATCTGATTTAAGGCGCGATGAGAAGTGGACGACCTCTGTCTTATTATCGTTGAGAACTAGCAAGTTACATTTCATCCATCCGCGAATTTCGTCGACACATATCTCAGCATTGACTTTCATGTCATTTGGATTGTTACAGACAACATAGATTTGCGTATCATCCGCATACATCATATAATCAAGATCGTGAGCAATAATTACATCTTCTAATGGAGCCGTGTACAAGGTAAAGAGGATTGGTCCTAACACTGAACCTTGTGGGACACCAAACTTCATGAATGAATTCGACGATGTTGAAGAGCCCACCTTGACGTGTTGATTACGATTTAAAAAATACGACCGGAACCAAGACAAAGCTGTGCCAGTAATGCCAAAACGAAATTCGAGTCTATGTAGAAGCACCTCGTGATCGATGGTGTCAAACGCGGCAGATAAATCTAGCATGATGAGCAGAACATCCTTTTTCTCATTCAGGGCCAGCATGATGTCATTGTGGACACGCACAAGAGCAGTCTCAGTACTGTGGTTAGCATGATATGCGCTTTGACATTTGGTAAACAAATTAAATTTGCTTAGATAAATGTTTAATTGCGAAGCTACAATACGCTCAAGGATTTTCGATAAAAATGACAAATTTGATACGGATCTGTAATTTTTAAGGATGTTCTTGTCCAGATCAGGTTTCTTAAGCAGTGGTCTGATGATGACCGATTTGAAATGACTCGGAACTATGCCGGTAGAAAGTGACGCATTAAACAAATGGCCAAGAAAGGTGCGAAAGCATTGATATGATCTTTGATACAGCTTGCCGGCAGTGGGTCAAGGTCACATGTTTTTGAAGACGCTTGCTTAACCAACGATGTTACTTCATCTGTTGTAACAGAATTAAAGTTAGTAAATGTATAGATTGGTAGGATGTCATCACGATCAATGCAAGGAGTTTGAGTGCCAAGGCCCTCACGAAGTTTCAACACCTTACTATCAAAGAAGTCGATGAATTTTGTAGGAATTTCTGTCACGGGAATGTTACTTGAAAGGATGTTAGAATTGGTTGTTCTAGTGTCAGACAACTCAGCAATGATCTTATACAATCTCTTGGTGTCAGCCTCTTGTATTCGATTCCGATGATAGCTTGCTTTAATCTCATCACAACGACGGAAGTATTCATATCGCTTTGCAGTGAATATGTGAGAATCGATGTCGAGTTTTGTGCGGCGCCATTTTCTCTCTAACTGTCGCAGCTGTTTTCTTAATGGCAAAAGATCTTCAGAAAACCATGGGACGCATCTCTTCTCAATCATGACTTTTTCAGAGACTGGAGCAACACTATCCAAAACATCTGTGACACCATCATGGAAAAATTCAGAGAGGCTTTCGACACCGACATTTCGTGGGTAGTTTGCAAATTTTGTCACAACCTTGTCTTGGAAATCTTCGCCATTGATGGACCGAAAGTTCCGTCGCGTGATTGTGGTCTTTTGGTTTGGTGGTCGCTGTACATTTAAATCAAATTGCACGATGCCATGATCGGAGTTCATGAAGTGTTCAACCGTAACTGAATGTAAAAATTGGTCTGTTGTACGTGTTATGAGTAGATCCAGGGTGTGGCCCATGGCATGAGTAGAGTGTTGAACGTGTTGTTGTAATCCCATCGACTGTAACAGGTTTGATAACTTTACTGTATCAGGTAAGGTCGCATCTTCGAAGTGAATATTAAAGTCCCCTGCAATTATGAGATGACCAGGCGAAGGTATGGCAGTTTCAAGTAAAGTGGAGAACTCCGTGATGGAATCGTTTATAGTTGCCTTGTTTTTCGACGATATAGGAGGTCGGTAGATGGCGATAATATGTAACGACTGACTGGCAGATTTTAGATTGATGTCCAATGATTCAAAAGAATTAAAGGAACCAGATCTCTTCTCAACAACTTTTAAGTTTGAACGTGCGATCACAGCTACGCCGCCGCCTCTCCGTGCAGACCGAGACCTCTGGTGTATTGTATAGCCATGAATTGATGAGTTAAATTCCGCCATGGTGGGATCAGTTTGGCCTTTCAACCATGTCTCAGTGATGACTAAAATATCCAGTTTCTCTTCAACAAAAGTTGTTGCGATGGCGCCTATTTTACCCGTTATTGAGCGAGCATTCCAAAGAGCAGATTTCATTTGTAGCTTTTGTAAACACCTGGATATCATTGGAATTTTCACAAAGACTGATTCTCGTTTGGCATCAGCTGGCTGAAAAGTGCGGTGACTAACAAAAGTTTGAATGGTCTTTGGTTCATCTTTGACAGTGCTTTGATCGCCTAACTGCCGTAGCACACTTGTTCGAAAACATTCCCTTGACAACTGTCTGGCCCGATGGTAGGTAACAACTGTTTGAATACGATACCTGGGCTTTGGGTGTTTCAGTCCTGCCTTGCGTC
The DNA here is from genome assembly GCA_001465055.1 of Ptychodera flava. Taxonomy (NCBI): domain Eukaryota; kingdom Metazoa; phylum Hemichordata; class Enteropneusta; family Ptychoderidae; genus Ptychodera; species Ptychodera flava. The sequence goes on along the minus strand of LD353758.1, from coordinate 61,685 downwards.
CTCGCGGTCTGAACAGTGAATTGACAGGATTCCACCTTGAACAAAGAGTCTTACGTAATAAGGACGGTCGGGTAGCCATTTTCCAAAATCACCAACGTTGCGCACACACAAGTAGAAAACTCAGTGAAGTTTGCTCCCTCCAGGAATGATAAAAAGTAGGGCTAAAAGTCCAGAAGGTCCTCAAACACTTAAAACAACAGATAAAAACTGTTCGGCACTGAGACGACTTTTTAAAACTGTAAAATCCTTAAAATACGGAGAGACGAGCTGAAAGGCTGCCGATGAACAGCGCCAACAGATAGATTGTTGATGACTGTCTATTTTTATAATTTACTTTTTAAATATTTTTCTATAAAATAATTTTGATGAGACGTATGTGGACTATTGTCTATGCTTCCTTGTCTTACTTATACAGCAAGCATTACTGACAATCTATTAGGCCATGGGCTAGAGGGGGCGTCTACTTGCAACTTTTCCCCAACCCCACAGGATAACAAACCTGTATTTTTCAGAAGCCTTGGGATCCCTAGAATAAGGAATTGGATTTTAACAGACAAAATATAAGGACTCAATAGCTGTCAAGGTCGAGTTTTGAAGGGTACCGCAAAATCACGATTTTGCGACCCACATGCATTTTTGTCAAACCTGTCTTCTTGTACGTCATCTGATGAGCTGACTGTTTTACATGACCTAGCTTATGGGTTATCATAAAAAAGGTGATTTAATCTTCTTGAAAATGGTATATTGCAATATGCAATATCTTCTATAGTTTTAATGAAATATCACCACAAATCACCCCATACCCCAAAGTTTTATGTTAAAACTAATCTAAATTCTACCAATTATTCACCTAGACATCATACAAAGGGCAATGCTGTGTATCAAATTTATTTTATTTGCTACAGGTACATATTAGAAACTTGAAAAAATATTGGGGTGCTGCAGCTTAACAGTCATATTTTGAATGGTACCGCATAATCACAGTATCATAACGTGGCAAGTGGGGTATTAGAAAGGTAGTTTACTCTTCTTAAAAATGATATGTTGCAATATACAATATTGTCTATAGTTTTCATGAAATCAGACCAAAATGTACCCCATACCCCAAAGTTTTCTATCGCAAATTACCGTCAAAACTAATCTCAAATTCTACCAACTATTTTCCTAGACACATTACAGAAGACAATGCTTTGTATAAAGTCTATTTTATTTGCTACAGGGACTGGTCAAAATATGATTTAGACTTGAAACAGACAAAATATTGGGATTGAATGACTGTTTCTGGCATGTTTTGAAGGGTACTGTTAAGTCACAGTATTACAGGTAGTGCATCTCAAAATATCAAATGTTAACATCTTTTTTCTAGTTCAGCAGTTCCCAAAGAGCAAATAAATACCCATGTAGTACATTTAGGGGGGTGCACGGTGGGCCCCTCCAGCCAAAGGCTAAATTATTGTAGTTTTTACTTTCGTTGTTCTCTTTGAAAATGCGGTCGATCCGACGTATAGGCCCTACATTTATTTTTGCATGTTATAGAAAGAAAAATGATGTCATTTGCGATCAACGCTATTTCAGTATTGTCAGTTAATTCATTTAATTTATTGTTTTGATATTTATTTGCCTACAGACTTGAAGCAAGTCTATGTTTTCTGTTCAATTGAAAACTTCACAAAATTGTATCGTACTACAAAATTAAAGCTAATCAATATGTCGCACGAGCACTATCAGAGACTAAATGAACCAGCCCATTCATATGCAATTGCCCTTGAGGACATTCTGCGGACCATAGAAGAACAACAAAATATTGGAGTGGCTTTCAAAGACAGGGGCTATAAACTGACTCTGCAATTCACAAGATGATTACAGGTTAGTGCAATTTACCAATGCCTTGCACCAATGAAGCCTCGCGGTATGTGTTTCAAAGTGCTGAAGGAAGAGTTAAGGTATATGGCACGTGAAAAGAAGAAGGTAGCAGAAATGTCTGACAAGTCGAGGAATAAGGCACAAAATCAGCCACAGCAAACCATGGGGTCAAGTCAGCCAAAGCAGGGGAATGAGCATAGAAACAAAGGTGATATAGAAACCACTGCAATTGCTGAGCTGACCGAGATGGTTAGGGAGATAGTAGCGAATCAGGAGGACTCGGAAAGAGGATGATGACGGTGGAGCAAAAGCTTGAACAAGGTGTGCCAAACAAGGATAGTGGTCGGAAGTCACAGAAAGCTAACCAATTTTTGATGAACAAACGCTCCAGTCTTTGTGGTAGTAAACAAGTCATATGTTATCTGTGTGGACAAGAAGGGCACTATGCTAGGGCACTATGCGTTTGAACACACCAGAGTCTAGACTTGTTAAGGACCAGACCAGTGAAGTGGGCAAGGAGATGTTGGATTTTCCACCTAATTTCTCAGCGCCACACCAGCAGTTGGTTGGCCCGACAAATCAGGACACTGTCCAGGTAAATGGTGTAACCTGCGTTGCACTAGTGGATGCTGGATCCATTATTACCACAGTTACTGAGACCTTTGTGCATCAGCATCCAGAGCTGCGTAGCCAAGTGTTTGAAGCCAGAGATATTGAAATTGAAGGATCAGGTGGATACAGTGTCCCCCACAGTGGTGTTGTTCGACTAGCAATTTCCTTTTTAGGACATACATACCAAGGAGAGCATGCATTTGTAGTGCCTGTGGATGACTACAAAAAAGATATACCCTTACTTACAGGAACTAATTTGATAAGGGCATGTAGAGATGAAAAAAGAGAAAAATATGGTAGGAACTACCTAATGAAGATGAAGAAGAGATTTGAAACGTGGTATGGTGCTTTTGCCAAGATCGGACAAAATGACTTTGGTGGGAAGAGGGGAAGAGTTGGATATGCAAAGTTCAAGGGTCGACGTCCACGTACAGTTGGCCCGAGACAGGAGGTGCATATCGGTTGTTGCATGTCAAGAGGACCAAATGGTGGAGATTACACTGCTTTAGTGGAAAGCCCAGAAGAAAGAGACCTGCCCAGTTGATTTATGGTTGGAAGAACACTGTCAAATGTGCAGAGTGGCAGAGTCACAGTGCGACTTTGTAACATCTCCACCAGACCAGTAGTTGCCAGACCTAACACGATACTTGGTGAGGTGTTTGTTGGTGGAAAGGTTGTTGAGACACTGTAGATGGATTATAAACAGCAGCGGAGATAGTTGAATCATCCCCTTCCAACAGAAGCAGACCAGCAAGACGCCAAGTTGGCGTTGATGGGAGACCAGTCAGTAGAAAAAGACGCCAGTCTCAAAGCAAGCATGACCTTTTTAGATTTTACCACAAACGTTCATGTGCAGAGAAGCCGGACTACCCTCAGGTAGATCTCTCACAAGCTACGATTCAGAGTAAGGAGAAACTGAAGCAAGTTCAAGAACTACTCTATTGAAACAAAGATGTTTTCACAGCATTCCATGGACTATGGACGGACATCAACAATCCAGCATGAGATTCCATTGATAGATGACATGCCTATATGATTGCCTCATCGTAAGATAATCCCTGCAAACTACCGGGAAGTCTGGCGGAATATGGAAGAGATGGCAGAAGCGGGAGTTCTACAGCCTAGCCAGTCACCATATGCATCTCCTATTGTCGTTGTGTGTATGAGAATATGTGTTGACTATCGCCAACTAAACTCTTGCACTGTATGATACTCATTCCAAGGATTGAGGAGGCCCTTGAAGCGTTGGGCAATGTTAATTTCTTCTCATCACTAGACCTGACCTCATGCTATTGGCAGGTTGAGGTGGCAGAGAAAGATTGCCAAAAAACTGCCTTAACCATGCCCATGGGACTATATGAGTGTAACGGTATGCCCTTGGGCCTTCAGAACGCACCAGCGACTTTTCAAAGGCTTATGATGTGTTGTTTTGATGACCAGAATCTTGAAAGTGTATTGATTTATTTGGATGATATTATTGTTTTCTCAAAGACTTTTGAGGAACACCTTGAGAGACTACAGATGGTATTCAATCGTCTCAGAAAACATGGCCTCAAGTTGAAGCCCCAGAAATGCCATTTGCAGAGAGAACGAGTTGAATACCTGGGCCACATTGTGAGCAAGGAGGGTATTGAAACCAACCCAGAGAAGGTCAGCAAGGTGATAGATTAGAAGCGACCAACAAACCACTGCGGGACGAACGTATACCTGATTTTTTCATATTCCGCGAAGCATATATTCTACCTGGGAGCGCTTTCGGCCAGTTGCTAGTGACGACAGCGAACATTGTATCAATTTATTTTCAATAGAATATCGATCGAAATCTGGTGGTGTACGGGCTCGTGTGTCGAGGTCAAATCATTTATATGTCCACATAACCCGTATATATTGACTTAGATAGCATAAAATCAATGTATCTGTTGGTTTCTTGTACTTAGATTGAATCATCGACACTTTTTTACAGTTTGGCGATGCGTTCATGTTTCAGCACATTTTGGCGCTCTTTGCAAGTTTGGCGCCATTGTGAGCTGGGAACGACCTGCGAGTTAGCACGACAACAATGTATCAATTTATGATAAAAGAATATCGATCGATAACGTTCACTGCACGATTACAGTGGAGAGTCTGCACCTGTTTGCCTCCGTTCTGTGTTATTTTTCAAATTAACTGGAATTTTCATCGTTGATTTTCGCCAAAATTTGGTATAAATTACAAAAACATGATATGCATTTGGTCTGTACACCTTACGAGACGCATACTGATTAAAATGCGTCAATTTAAGGCCCATGTTCTGCATATGTACACGCTGTCAGCTCGCCAAATTATTGACGGCAACAGTATATTTCAGTGATCGGAATGAATAAAATTCAAATTAAACAATTTTCGAGAAGAAATTCAAAAATCTAAAATGATAGGAATTTTGTATATTAATCAAAGAATCACCATGTCAGTTTTCATCATTATTCGTTCAAAATTGAGGAATTTGAACCAACGAGAAGTGTGCAATCTTTTCGGTATATTACACGCCATTGTTTTCTACGGGTAATCGAGCTTATTCGCTGCGACGTAAAATGAAAAATATATCTGAAAAAACCCCAGTTGGTTTAACTTTTTCATTTCGCTGTAATTTCTTACGATATTTGAAATAGCACATCTCATGAAGGTTAACTAAAACTCTATCGTTTTACTTTTTGAGTTTCCCTCTTATTTTTATGAAATGACGAGTTAACGATCGTTTGGCTGTTGACTGTGTTTTCACCTATTTTTGCATATGAATAATTATAGCATATATATTTTTATAATTCCTTCATGAAATTACTGCCAAAATATCATAATGGAAAGGTCAACATATGAGAACATTGAATCTGCAACTCTTCCATCAATATTAAGCTGTGCAGCGTGGAAATTCGGCGAAATTTAATACATAGCGTTAAAGGCGGATTTGTCTCACTGTACCTGTACACGACGTATGTGTGGCGAAAAAGTGACACGCTAATACGAAACAAAATAGATGGCCTTTTGGCCCGCAGTGAACCCAAAGGAAGTTCTCCAGGTCCTTTGATTTTCTGGATATTACAGATGCTTCATCAAGGGTTATTCTGCCATAGCTGCTCCCCTGTACAGACTGACCACAGGAGACCCACGGAAAAGATTGGGAGGAACACTCAGAAGTGTAAGCCCCAACATTCCTATGGACTGAAGAGTGTGAGTCATCTTTCAGTTTACTGACGACAAAGTCGACAATAGCACCTGTCCTTGGTTACTCTGACTTCAGTCTACCTTTTGTGCTACAGACAGATGCGTCCATAGATGGGCTTGGTGCAGTGGTAGCACAGACCCAAGGCAAGCATGAACGTGTGATAGCATATGCAAGCAGAGGATGGAACCCAGCTGAAACTAGATATCCAGCTCATAAGCTTGAATTCTTGTGTCTGAAATTGGCATTCACTGAGAAGTTCAGGGGTTACCTCGATGGAAACCAGTTTACCGTTCTGACTGACAACAACCCTATCAAGTATTTGATGTCTACTTCTAAACTGGATGCGACACGACAGCAATGGGTGTCAGAGTTGTCAGCCTTCAAATTTGAGATAAAGTACAGACCAGGTAAGAGCAATGCAAATGCGGACGCCTCGTCCAGAATGCCTGAAAAGGAGGTACAAGATGCTCTCAGAGTCATCATTGGTGTAATGAAAGGAAAGGGACACCAGAACGATACCCATAAAGAGAGAAATCAGCAGACCCATTCTGAACACGAGATATCTGGCTTTGCCTGGCATTAGTGCCATCGCTATAGAGGTATTTCAGCAGGAAGATGCAGTTGTTGGTTAGGTTTTGCATTTCCTCAGACATGGTATGAGGCCAAGTAGACGAGAGGGAGCTCTTGTATGCAAAACCACCAACCTATTGCTGATACAGTGGGATAGAACTGCAGATAAGAGATGGACTGTTGTACAAGTGTTACTTGGATGAGCAAAAAGATGGAGACAAAGCAATTAGCGCTCTAACAGAGATTGATTGATGATGCTCTGCAAGCCCTGCATAACAACAATGGACATCTTGGATTTGATAAAACTGTGGATTAGTACGCGCCCGCTTCTATTGGCCAAGAATGCAGAGTTATGTAAAGTTCTGGTGTGAGACATGCAAGCAATGTGTTCTGAGGAATTCGCCACCGACTGCAACCTGTGTACCACTGGTCAGCATTCGCACAACAAAAGCACTTGAGCTAGTCTGCATTGACTTCCTAACATTAGAGCCTTCATAGGGTGGAGTGGACAATATACTGGTTGTGACGGACCATTTTACAAGGTACACACACGCATCCCCCACAAAAGACCAGAAGGCAAACACTGTGGCTAAGATTTTATGGAAACAGTTCATTTCCCACTATGGTTTCCCTACTAGGGTCCATACATACCAGGGTGGGAATTTCGAGAGTCAAATCATTAAGGAGTTGTGCAGACTTGCAGGTACAACTAAAAGCCGTACTACAAGCTACCATGGACAGGGTTGTGGCATGACTGAGACATTTACCAAGACGCTGCCGGACATGTTGAGAACGCTGGATCCATCTCAGAAAGCCAACTGGAAGGAGTATGTGAGTGCCATGACACATGCATAGGGACTGGTCAGTTTCTTGGGCCTTGGGGGGCGGTGGATTCATGGGGGGGGGGGTTGGTTTCACCCTATTTTTGACTTTAGTGATAGGAGGGTCACCATGTTTTTGAAATGCCCAATGGGGGGGGGGTCAGTGTGTTTTGAATTTTGACACAGGCTCATCATCGCCTAAAATGCATCGTGTCAGCCACAAATTTCATTATTCAGTTGCTTTTTTTGGCGCGCCCTTTGGGCGTGTAACTTAAATAATCAGACATATTTTTCAACACGCCCAACTTTAACATATCAAGCAAAGATATATCAGAGATATCTGTATGTTCAATACTTTTCAGCATGCTCTTCAAGCTTATTACTTTAATATGTCAGAAATTTTTCAGCACGCTGTTCAGGTGCATGACTTTAATATACAAGACATATATATCAGATATATCAGGATGTTTCACATTTTTCGGCGAGCCCTTTGGGCGCCATACTTTAATAAATCAGAGATATATGTCAGAGATATCTTGATGTTTGCTGAGTGAAAGTGTACCATTATGAAATCTGCAGTTCATATGAAAAGGATGACAAATTCCTGATACTTTTTCTGTTTTCTATATGAGAATTCAGTATGAGAAAGCACCATGCACAAATATTTCACAATATAAATTTGATACAGTGACTTATTTTAGAGAAAGGAAAATGACAAGATATCTTACCTTCTCAATGATGCAACTATTTTCCTTTGTGTCTCAGGTTTTCTGTAGAAAGATGCTTTTTTATGAACAAAATAACAGTCACAAAAAGGCAGTTTTCATCATTATTAGCTGTGCTTTTATGGTTTCAATGTTACAAGAAAAGGTCCTCTCAGACAGTGCACACATCAGATTTGGCTAAAATAGCTCTCTATGTCTTCTCAGGAGATTTAATTTGATGGCTAGCAAGTCTTAACAACCGTCAAAGATTTTGATTTACTGCTTTTTCCTCTTTGATATTAACGATTGACATCCTTTCTGTACAACAGTTCAGGACATCTGGTTAACATAGAAAGTGTGAACTACATTCACAGCTCATTCAAAATGTACTGTATTCAAACTTAAAGATTGATACTTTGAAATTCCTATCTTACAACTGACATGTCAACAATTTCATTAAAACACAGAATGACTGTTTTAAATATAAATATATGTAAAATATAATATATCTATATATCTATATATCTATATCTATCTATCTATCTATCTATCTATCTATCTATCTATCTATATATATATATATATATTACGTCCACCTTTTGCTTTACCGTTGTTGCGCGGGGGGGGGGGGTCAAGAGCAGATGTGTCAAGAGAGAAACAGAAACATACGTATGACAAGAAAGCAAAGGAAGACGCTCTTCATTCAGGAGACAGATTTCTTGTTCAAGATAAATGCCCACTTCTTGGAAGGCATAAACTGAACAATAAGTGGGAAACTGTCCCTTATGTAGTCATCAGTAAACAACCAGATATCCCAGTCTATGTAATTCAGTCAGAGGAGACCGAGAAAGAGCGTGTTCTGCATAGAAACATGCTTAAGCCTTGCATGTTCTTGACGACCAATCCAGACCGTTTAGAAGAAAAGATTGACAGGATGGGGCCGATCATGCAACACAGCAGATGAGGCTGTAGAAGACTGTGATTCTGATTGTTCAGATGATGATGAACTCACCTAGACACACACACTTAATAACACACCATTGAATGAGATAAAGCCAATAGATGAAGGAGCCCACTTTGATCAAGCAGTAGACAATATGGGAGAATACGACAGTGAGATCACAGTTACTGAAACTGTACCATTAGTAGCGATGGAGACAAAACCAAACAGTCAAGAGCAGTGTGGTACATGAAACTTCACATGAAACTTCATATTGGAGGAAACAGCTCATCAATATCCTGTCAGAGTTAGATGACAACCTGATAGATTGATGTGCTATTGCTTGACTTTATTAGTAATTTCATGAGGACATGGTCAGATTTCATTGGTAAAACAAGTCAAACTGAACGTTGTGTCGGTCAAGTGACTTAAAAATCATAAAATAGGTGTTATAGTTTTAGATGTTATGGTTGAACGATAGGGACATCGTTCCATAAACTGGCGGAGTACGTGGCCAGGGGTTACTTGCATTGAATAAATTTATGGTTAGAATTTCTTTTATTCATTTGTTTAAGCATGCATTTTCATAGTTTCAGTCATACAAAAACTCTATAATTTACTCTCAATGGGAACTATCATAAACGCCCTCTTGTGTCAGACGTGTAAGGGAAAGTCCCTGAATTTGACCATGGACTTGATCTGTCTTTGACATATGGAAATAAAGACACCATGTCTACCTCGGCGGTTGAGCACACAAAACGAATTCTTTCAGCACGTGTGTGTCTGTGTCTGTGTGTGCTTGTCCTGCGGGAGGCGTGAGGGCCATAGTTTACGTCCAACCCCACATGGATGACCATTTTAGACCCCATATATATATATATATATATATATATATATATATATATATATATATATATATATATATATAAATAAAATTTCTCTCTGCATACATTTTCCAGCTTTTTTATCTGTGAAATGAGCGTGATTTTGTAAATTATTTTTTTCTACATTTGGCGTCTCGTATACCAATATGCCATCTGAAAATATTTTGTCCAATATATTGTTTAAATTAAGAAATATTTTAAAATATATAGTATATTTTTTTTTAAAATTCAATATACTCGTAAACACCGAAAAGGTAGGTCAATATTAGTCTGATTATAATTCCATTGTCCAGTTTATTGACACATGTACAGATATTACGACGCACATTTGAAATAAAAAAAGTTGGCTGCAGTAATCTTAAAACAGAAAGTGTTATTAGATCATGTTTTGATATGCTCCTATTGAGGAGAACATGCATTTATACTCAAACAATCAGAGAATATACTTTTCCGAAACCCAATATAATTCCGAAAATTAACCAGGAACTTGTTTTATATTTCCTTAATACTGTAAGGACCGGGAATGACCCGTGCGACTTTTATAAACCATGAAGTAATTGCGGACATCATAGATGACTGGGATAGGAAATACAATGGTTGTTACGATGAACAATATATAGCTGATAGGCGTTGCATTCGCTACTGCCACCACCTTCTGAAAACGAAAATAGAAGAAGTAAGTCATGTAAATAATAGTATCCAAAAAATGTTGTATGACATAATGTCAATACATAACGCAGTGAATGATCAACTGCTACTTAAATGAGGGTTGCCACTGTCTACGATTGTAAAAGAGAGAAACAAGTTTTAAAAACCTACGGTATACTGTTGATGGATGGAAGAAAAAACTTATTCCAATTTTTGTGACAATGCTTAACGTTTGTTAATGCTGTTGTCGATCGATGTTTGAACGAACATGTTATTATTAAGAATCAAAATACCTTATATGTCTTTAATCTAGAAATGTCCTTAAAAATATGAGTTATTTTATACATGTTACAGATTTGGAAGAATGTAATTTTGAAGATTGATGGAAATAGCGTACACTTTGAAATACACGCTGGAGAGCCGAAATACAAGGTGCTCGTATCCTTGGACCTCTCTGGTAACCCTAAGCATGAACCACAGGATCTTCAGGATCAAGAAGGGTAAAACCACATTACATCTAACACCAGCAATGTTTTTGGTTTGCGTAATTAATTTTGTTGAGTTACTAAAGTTAACGTTTGATAGAGAATAATGTGAAATAACGTCTTAAGAGTATATTTGTACGACATATTACTAGCTGTACATATGCTACCATATTTTTTTGTTTTAATATAAAAGTCTAATTTTATTGTGACGACTCAGTAAAATAATCGAAACCGAAATACGTTTCAATACTTGATCATGTGACCCATTCCTCATTGAACTATGTTAAGTACTAACTAAATCACTCTTATAAACACCTGCTTTGCACCACTTAAATAATACGAATGAGCACAATAATCGTTTGTTACTAGCTTTAAATTGAACAACAACCCCGTTTCTATATCAATCGTCTTATCAATTGTGACCCAGTTGATCGCTTTATGTTATAAAGCATGTGTATAAAACTATTGAAACGTAAAACAATTATATATTCTATTCTGGTGACTTTAGCTTTTACTTTAAAGGTATGGTAATCGATCCCAGGGCCTATTAGTGTATCCATGCATCCAGGAAATCTTAATCCTGACAGCTATGTGTGTACGCGAATAGAGCCAGTTGACATTAGGGACACAAAAACACGAGGAGCAAACAGGTGGTGGGTTTGAACACAATCAATGTAGTGGCACCAATGTCTGTAACTCCATACATGAAAATAATAGCTTGAAGCACTTTGAACATAGCTCGTAAGAAGGAACCGTGGAAAGCCGTTGGGCATGTAGACCTATAACAGCCACTCAAGTAGTTTGTGCACAGTGAAGATTTCAGATCAACAACTTTGATAGAAAATGGGCCGATCTGACCTACTGTAATTTTGACCTCCTGTTCAGCACAACATTTTCATATGGACTATTGATGAGGGGTTGCAGTTGTTACGTGGTGGCAAATCCTAGTCTTATTGATGACTGCTGCGTAAAAAGTCACTGAATAAACTTTGCACGCATTTACGAGCACTGAATATTTTTACAGTTTGTAAATATATATACGCATATAACCGTGACAAAAACAACACAAGGAATCTGGCGTACATTGTTACTGAATTACATTGACCAACCCCCCCCCAAATTGGGTTAAAACACAAAAATGCCGAAAGATGATCATACGGAACTTTGCAGGTTTCTGGACTAAATGACCCCAAACCGACAGGATCTCAGTCGACTGTTCCGGGTCCGATGTCTACACTGTAAGCATCAACTCAACCTTTCACTCTAAACAATTTTACCCCACAAACTGGGAATATACTAAATTTACCTTGAAAAAAATTCAAACTGCGTATCGTATGGAAAAGACCTTACCAGGGCCACGGGTAAAATGGAGAAACAGCTATGGAGAAACAGTGAAATCATGATTAATATGCAAGGTCGCTGTATTTTACAGAAGGGTAAAAATTTCTAGCTTTGAAATTTCTGGACGGTACAAATGACGGGGCAGAATTAGACAAACCAATGTGTTACCGCCAATGCCATAACTTTTAGAGGCATACTTTGGTACATAACACAATGTTGATAGCAAGGTAGTTCCGCGTCCAGTGGTACACATGATTCCAAATATACCACGGCTGTTGATTTGAGGTGCTGCCTTCGATCGAACATTTACAACATAAATACATAATATCAAAAATCTTGCGAGATCATAAGAATTCGCTGTCTTCACGACAAATAGCTGCCATCAAGATTATTGTGAAAGAAACAATTGACCGTCGAACACCTACTTGCTCTTCTTATACACAATGTGTAAAAATGGGTTAATCCTGCTGAAAAATACGATAGCACATGTTGCAATGTGGATTTCTTACTATATTTCTCGCAATGAGTTGGCATCTGTGTCTATTTTATCGCAGTCAATGGACCATTTTGGACGATTTTTACTTAAAAGATTCAGTTCACACTCACCCAGGGAACCCATTGGAAAGACGCCCACAAAATTTTAATCACAGGAAAGATGAGTGTATTCCCTGTTTCAAAGATGTAGGAAATGTATAATGGGTTGTGTGACAAAATGAGTTTGCTTCTGAACAATTTCATAAGACATCAAATCAAAAGTCAAAAAGTAGTTTTTCGTGCTTGGTACAAATGTTTGGTGGTTTGCACCTTTGCGTGTCTTCTCGTGATTAGTTGCTGTTTGAATGCTTTCATCTATTGTTCTTTGGACTCTTCGAACACAGCATTGAAGCAGTTTTGGCATAAAAAACCAACTCAAAACGGAAAAAATGAGATAATTTCGCCAACAAGATGATGCCACAAGAATTCACAAAACGTAATATGTTGCTTTAATTTACACCATCTTTCTTGAAAGATCCAGATTTTTGGGAGTATTTGCGGAAGCTGCTGCAATGTGCCACTCATGTTGGATTATGAATGCCCAGGGAGAAAGAGGGTATCTACAGGCTACCCCTACCTTCTAGAGTGTTGCGTAGAGATAATTACCAATAGTTTCAATCTCACACTTGTACATCCTTTTTTGAAGTCACTGAACTGGCAATGGTGATAATCTATTACCTCAAAGGGCCATGCATTACCAGAAACACAAAGCTATAACCCTTGGCCTATGGCCTAGGGGAATAGTAATGTAAATATGGTTAAGCACGGCCTCTCGGGGTAATAAATGGACGCGATAGCCCTCATGACAAGGTAATAGGTGTTTACTTTTGTTGCTAGTAACCATAAAATCGAATATAATACTGGCGACGCAATCAAAAGATCCATTCTTATATCATGCCTGTAAAAGGTGTTATGTAGGTCATTTTCCCCCACACACATATGACCAGAGAATAATTAGTCTAGAACATTCTCCAGGTCACTGTCCTTCACGACCTTACGACCTTAAATTCAATTAGTCGTGTTTAGAATGTTCTGGAAATTAAACTAGTTGTGTAAGAGAGATAATTTTAGAGCAGTAATTAGCATGTCCATGAAAGTGCTAGATTGTCCTTATATTCTCTTATATAACCACTTGAGTATAATGTCGGACTGGTACAGTTTGCAGTCAGACATTTTGGAATTGTGTCTCTTGCGTGTTACTTCAAGTCTTTGGAAACTCCAGCAGTATTAATTTCAAGACTTTTCAAGACTTTCACTGCCATACTGGATTTATACTGTGGATTTTGTGCAACATCAAGCCTGCAAGTCAAAGGACTGTTCATTCTCCGACTGATTGTTACACCTCTGAGACTGAAGCTTTGCCGTCCAAGCTGAGATGAGTAGCCTCTACACTTTTACAGTTTGTGTTCTATCCCTTGACTTAGCAATGAGCTTTATAATTTCGTAATTAAATTCATTTTATATGCAAATTGCTGAGTTCACCTTATGTTCATTTTCTCTCATGTAACAAAAGTGGGAGCTCGTCCCGGATACGAATATTTTGAGCAGTTTGACAACATTTTGCCAGTCTTTACCAAGCTACTGTATATTGTCAACTCAGCGAAATTTAATCATGGCTGAAATTCAAACCCGACGAAATGGAAGACTCTGATCAGGACATATTTGATTCCCTCAGAAAAGACGACCTAATTGCACTGGCCAATGTCCTTAAAGTAGAAGTCAAGAGATCTACTCGCAAGAGGGAAATACAGTAAAATATAGCGAAACATTTAGTTGAGGCCAATTTGAGGAATCCACCATGAAACATTTTGAGCCCGAGCCTGCCTGTGAACTCAGAAAATTAGAAATACAGGCAACAAATTTTGAACTTAAGAAAAAGAAATTACAAACGGAAGAAAGACAGAGAAAAAGTACTACAATTAGAATGAAGCGTTTAGAACTTGGACAGTCAGGAAAATTCTTCCCCTCCGACAATTTTGACATCACTTAGCATTTCAGGTGATTCCCCCTTCCAAGAAAAGGATGTTGGCAAATATTTTTTCCATTTTGAGAAATTGCTGAGAGTCTTAATTGGCCTAGGAAGTCCTGGTCTATGCTTTTGCAGAGTGCTTTGGTGGGTAAAGCCTGAGAAATTTACAATCAGATATCAGTAGCGCAGGCTTCAGATTATGATTCTGCGAAGGAATTAATTCTCAAGGGCTATGAATAAGTGCCTGACGATTACAGTCAGAAATTTAGGGACCTTGAAAAAGCGAAGGATCAAACTTACGTTGAATTTGCTCGAACAAAAGAAAAACTGTTTGATCGTTGGTGTTCTTCTGAGAATATCTGTCAGGATCAGGAGAAATTATGTCAACTTATTTTGATTGAGGAATTTAAAAGGTGCATTGGGAGTGGCAATAAGACATTTATCAATGAACAAAAGGCAGATACATTCGAGGTTACTTCACTTTTGGCCGATGATTATTCATTGACCCACAAAACTTCATTTGTCAGCAAACCATCCCAGTACTTTTCATACAGAAAAAATGCAGAGAAATTTATTCCTCCTTTTCATCCAAGAATTTTTCAACGGAGAGTAGAAAATCAAATGGCAATGGTTCACAAAGTTCAAGCAACACTTCCCATTCATCAGATTCCAAGTTTAAATCTCCTTCTGGCAAACAATTTGGTTCACTTTCTTGTAATTATTGTAAGAAAGACGGTCATTTAATGTCAGATTGTTTCAAATTGAAAAGAAAACATGAAGGTCAAAGTGGTCAAAGTGGATCTAAGCCCACCGGCTTTATTTCTTTATCATCTCAATTAGAGTCTAATAATGTGTGTAACACATTTGCTGAGGCTAAATCCCTCTTATCACCAATTAATGAGGTCAAGGTCAATTCTTCTGAAGAAAGAATTATGGGTATTTTTGAACCATTTATTCATGTTATTTTCATATCAATTTCTAGTGATTTGTTCTCCGCTACCCCAGTCAAAATATTAAGAGATACCAGAGCTTCCCAGTCTCTTTTGTTGGCGGATACCCTACCGTTTTCTGAAAAGTCATTTTCAGGTTCTAAAATTCTTATTAAGGTGGTAGATTATAATGACTACATTTCTGTTCCTCTCCATAATGTCTATTTGTCTTCGGACTTTGTTTCTGGATCTGTGACTTTAGGTATTAGGCCTTTTTTGCCTTTTGAAGGGATTCACCTTCGTTTTGAATCGACCTTTCCGGTGACAAGGTCATTACTAATCACTTGTGACCGATAAGCCTAGTTTAGATCAGGATCCACAGCCTATTTGAGGAGGAAATTCCTGGGGTATATCCTTAATGTGCTATTACTCGAGCCATGTCAAAGAAAACTTCTGAAAATCAAAATATTATCAAAAATGATGTCACAGACGTTGATGTAAATGACACCTCTCTCAGTCAGGTGTTTGATACAAATCATTCTGTTATCCCTCATAGATTTGAAACTTCGAGTAAAGCTTCTGCCGACCAAGGTCAGACATTTTCTAGATCAAATATAATTGCAGAACAACACAAGGACCCATATATATTTTGTTTTTGTGTGACGGGGTTGATGACGAAGGTAAAAGTTCAGAAAGTCCTGTTTCGTATTATACAAAATCTGGTATTCTCATGCGTAAATGGAGACCTGCAGATGTCTTGGTAGAATACGATTGGGCTATAAAACATCAAATTGTGGTTCCAAAGTCCTATCATGCTGAAATATTGCCTGTCCTATGAAACCCCCTGGACTGGTCATTTAGGAGTCCTTTTATTAGGAAGACCTATCATACATTTCTAAGTCACTTTTATTGGCCTAATCTCAGGTAGGACGTAGCACGTTTCAGTAAACCTGTCACACATGTCGAATGGTAGCAAAACCAAACCCGACCGTTCAAAAGGCCCCTTTACAGCCAATTCCCGCATTTCAAGAACCATATAGTAGGATACTCATAGACTGTATTAGGCCCTCAGAAAAAAACAAGATCAGGAAATAAGTACATGTTGACAATAATGTGTATATCTCCTCGGTTCCCTGAAGCCATACCACTCAGGAACATAAAGACAAAAATAACATAGAGAGCCTAAGGCAATTTTTTTCACTTTATTTGGCCTTCCTAATGTGTCCAGTCCGATCAAGGCTCCAACTTTATGTCTGGAATTTTCCAACAAGTCATGGATCAGTTAGGCATTTAATAGTATAGGTCATCCGCCTACCACCCAGAAAGTCAGGGTGCTCTCGAGCAATTTCATAATACTTTGAAAAAATATGATTAGGACCTACTGTTTTGACACAGAGAAGCAGTGGGATGAAGGAATTCATTTTCTGCTCTTCTGTTAGAGAGTCAATTCAAGAGTCTCTTGATTTTAGAAAATTGGAGCTTGTATTTTGAAATAGTCTGTGGCCCACTTCAGCTCTTTAAAGCCCCAGTCTTTCTAACTATTAACAATTTTTCTCATATTTTTGTTTAAAATAACATCCTCAGTATGTCAAAATAGACCATAATCGATAGTGAATCGCATGGTTTGCATGCCCAGCCCGCCTCACAAACATGTTCGATTAACAGTAAAAGGAGTGAAAAATGACTTCTTGTCTGGACCAGAAGACAGGCTTTGTTGACACACTAAATGAAATGTAATCACACCAACGCGTATGTTCAATCACATCTATGCAAGCTTTATTGTGGTGTTCATAGAAACCTACGCTCTTCGGAAAGGTCTGGTCAATCGAATTTTGAGACTCAGTTAAAGACGTGCAAATGTTCGGTGAAATACCCAAAGATATAAATATGTAAGTGTTTACAGATTGTTCCAAATATAATGAGCTGTGCTAACAAACGTCTTGAACAGCTAAACTAATGATGGAGGCAGTCGATTGTAAGCTTCATGCACTGCAGTGCATTGCACGTTTTGACCAACTGTACAAAGATCAAGTTTGCTGAATGAATTGAGAGAGAAAAACATACAGAAATAAAAATTCAGTACTTCACCACCGTAATCATTGAACTAGTCATTTCTTCCATTATGCAGTATTATGAAAATTTCATTGATAATAAATGATGAGACCGCTTCTGCTCCATCTACTCAAATGAAGTGTAGTGTACGGCAGGGCTATGCTGTATGTACAGAATAGGCAATACAGCCCACCAACTTTGCATATCGTTGCCGTAATTGAACACGCTCAGAAAGGAACAAATTATATCTTGAATACAGTACAAAGTCTTACTTAGTAAATTTAAAAGTATTTCCAAATAATATTGAATGCAACAGGTATCTTATCCCTACAAGGACTTCCGTAGTACCGGCTAGCTGCGATGCGAAGGAGCTCCAGGCATGGTAGAAGTTCGAACACAGAGAGATCCCAGCCGGCCTCACGGCAAAGTAGTCCCCCATGGACACCCAGCCCAACAGCAGACTGACCTCTTGGTTTGATATTGTTGTTTAATTATTTTTTGTAAAGAATTAATGATACTTGTATCTTACTTTCACTAGGCTGTAGTCTGGAGACGTTCGGGGGAGCTATGGCATACCGCACAGCTAAGCATTGACGTAGGCCTAATTCGGTCCATGCGTAAGGCAGGCCCCAAACAGTGACTGGGACAATTATACACACAGCTCGATTAGAAAGTCGTTCACATAAGCCCAGATAAAGTCAATACAAAACTTTCAAACATCACTTATTCTGGAAATTTATACTCAATGGTTTTGACCTTCGGATTTTACACAGCGGCGTTTTTTTATGTATTTGGCCATTTGGCCGGCCACTAGTCCTGTAAAGCTGTAACTGCCTGCTGTACAAGTGCAGCAGGGCTGGGCCGAGATTGGTGTTGGGCTTGCAGCAAGGTAAAGTTGACAGCGTCCATTGCAGAATGCCCGTGTGTTCGCCTTTTACGTTTGGGAGGAAATTTACCACTGTATTCGGAATGCCTTTTGACCGGTTAGAACCTCAAAAAACTGATGCATCAAAATCCAAGAGTCTGTAAATTTCTTAGCTGTAGCTTCATTGTTGTTTCTAAAATTTCGCTGAGATATCAGCCGTGCGTATACTGGTCCTGGTCGTTCTGACTCGGGCGTACACAGCTGTTTAGGGAACCTCATTATTTCTGGCCTGGGGTTCGGAGGAATTACATAAGAAAATCCGAAATTTTGAGTCACACCCCACCCAACCATGATGCATTTGAGTAACTCCGTCTCTTAGACAGAGATTTTGGCTTACCTCCGCCCATGTAACACAATGTAGATATAAAAGCTCACCTAATAACCAGTCTCCGACCATATAGTATTTTTTAATTTGATGGAAAGCATTTCATTATGAATGATGGTATTGTTAAATAATGTCCGAATGGTTTTTTTTGAGGCTCTCTGGTTGAACTCAAGTCAATTAAAATATACACCCAGTGATAATACAAAGGATGAATTCACAACAGTTCAATTTTTTCCTAGATCCTGTGTACTATAAATAATGATATTATGTTGAGAACATTTCTCCTTGACCTGGCCTCTCCTTCTACCTCTGGTAATGACCACAACTACTTTGTGACATCATCATCACCACTGTCGATCCTCATCTTCACTGTCGCTGGCGCCATTGAGTACATAAACAACGATATCATTCTCATCATCACTATCTTATGTTTCATAATAAGTATTGCTGGTAGTGGCAGCTACTTGCAGTTTTTTGCCTGGTTTCATGTAGTTCATATTTATTATTCTGTTAAAATATTTATTTGCTTTTTATTTAACATGTATCAAATAGTCATTATGTAATTGAGGACAAAAGTAAGACAAAGAAAAAACATTTGAGCACCCCCTTGTAGCTTTCAATTTTGAATGACCCCAAGGTCGTAAATACTGACGGTTTCCATACTTGCTGCCAAAGTCCATCGCGTTCGCCGCATACGATAGCCTGCCATGCATGCCAAAGTATGTTGCGTCACTTTGGCAATCTCCTTGCTGCCAAAGCAACAATCAGCTGAATTTTATTATTTCAAGTTACTCAATTTTGATAGTTATTTGCCTACAGAAGTTAGCCAAGTGTATACAGTGTCTTCTTGATTTTACATCGGCAGCATGAGTTCCTGAGTGACCCACTAGCACTGCACGGTGCATGGCCACTGCTGAATGCACTTTGTAAATCCGTATCTAACGCACACACTGTACCAGAATAGAGTGTTAGCCTCCTCTGCCAAAGTTCTGTATCCTCTGGAACACAGAGTCAGTACGTATTTGAACAGAGATGAACAGAATAAAATCATTTGCAGGTCATTCAGCCAGCGACCGTGGAGGCTTCCCTGGCAGTGCAGCTTGGCAAGGCATGGCCCTAGGAATGTTGCAAGCTCGATGATGTCATTAGTTCTCGATCACATGCACAACCCTACAGTTGTGAACAAACCCGCGCGGCAATCCAACTCGATCCGGCAATATTCGTGTTTGTATGACACTACAGGAACACAAATTTGGCTTATTTCTTCACTGAACAACATTTTGCGAAGGATGAAAGGGAATAACATGTACTTTCGAACATAAAAAAGGGTAAAAGTTAGAAATAGTGGGGCTTTAAAGAAAAATTCCTTCAGACGAAAAGGATTGTCTGAATATTTTACGATATGTTTCAGATTTTCGTACAAAACTCTCTAAGGCATGTGAATTAGCCAGGGAAAACCTGGAGTCATTTCAACAGACTATGAAAATCAAATACGATAAAAACACCTCAAAACGAAAGTTTCAACCAGCTCAAAAAGTTCAAGTGCTTCTCCCGTTTTTTTTTTGCACACCACTACACACTCGTTACTTTGGGCCATATCTTACTGATAAGAAATTAAGCGATTTAATTTTCATCTTATGATAGGCGAAAACAAAAACGTTATGCCTCATAAATATGCTTAAGCCATCTTTGGATAGGAATAATCCTACTGTAACACAACCTGTCAGTGCAGTGTCAGTCTCAAACCATTATCAAAGTAGCGATAGTGAAACTGACTTGAGTGAAAATGCTCTAAATTCAAAGCTGGGCTCAGTCAAACTCCAGAATTTAGAAATCCTTGAGAATCTTGAATCTGCAAAGAGCCTTTGACTAACTTATTTAGAAAGAAAGTAAAGTTTTTTTGGTCAGAACAATGCCAACAGGCATTTGATACACTTAAAGCCAGACTTCAAAGTGATCCAGTCTTGTCTGAATCAGATTTCAGTTAGTCATTCAAATTAGCTGTAGATGCTAGTGATATGACTGCTGGTGCTGTTTTATTGCAAGAGGATAGTCATGGCATAGATAATCCTGTTTGCTACTTTTCACACAAATTTAACAAATCCCAGAGAAACTACTCTTCAATTGAAAAAGAGTGCTTATCTTTGATATTAGCTTTTAAAGCATTTTGAAGTTTTTGTTACTTCTTCAAATCAGTCAATAGTGGTTAATATTGATCACAACCCTCTTGTTTTCCTGCAGAAGTTAAAAGGCAAAAATCAGAGATTGCTAAGATGGAGTTTAATGTTGCAGGAGTGTAACCTTAATATGAGACATTAATATGTGATCATCAGTTGGAACGTTGCCGGAGAGTTCTTCATTCCGAATGGCATCACCTTGTACTGGAAAAATCCGTCTGGTGTAACAAAGGTGGATATTTCACGAGCACGATCCGTCAGAGGGACTTGCCAAAATCCTTTCAGTAGGTCAAATTTCGTCACATACTTGGCTTTTCCTACTCGGTCGATTCAATCATCAATCCTTGGGATTGGGAAAGTGTCTGTCTTTGTTAAAGTGTTTACTTTCCTGTTGTCCGTGCACATACGATAACTATGATCTGATTTTGGAACAAGTATGGACGGCGAACTCCAAGTACTTTTACTTGGTTCAATAAAGTCATTGTCCAGCAGGTATTTGACTTCTTCCTGGAGATATTTCGTTTTCGTTGGATTCAGTCTGTATGGATGTTGTTTTACGGGCTTACTGTCCCAAACATCAACATCGTGATAGATGACATTAGTCCTTGTTGGAACATCTTGAAACAGGTTTTTTATTCGTGGAGCAGTTGTTTCACCTGTTGTTGTTGTTGTTCTGGCTTGAGGTGTGCCAACTTTGTAGACTCCAGATTCTCCAGGATTTCTATGTTTTGAAGCTTGACCGATCCAAGCTTTGAATTATGAGTATTTTCACTCAAGTGAGTTTCAGTATTACTATCTTCATAATGGCTAGAGCTCTCTGCACTGACAGGCTGTGTTTTAGTAGGATTATCCCTATCCAAATATGGCTTAAGCATATTTATGTGACATAACTGTTTTTGTTTTCGCCTGTCAGGTGTTTTTATGATGAAATTTAAATCGCTCACTTTCTTATCAATCTGATATGACCCAAAGTAACGAGTATGTAGTGGTTTTCAAGGAACCGGAAGAAGAACAAGAACCTTTTGACCTGGTTCAAACTTCCGTTTTGAGGTGGTTTTTTTTCGTATTTGATTTTCATTGACTGCTGAGATGACTCAAGGTTTTCTCTGGCTAATTCACATGCCTTAGAGAGTTTTGTATGAAAATCTGACACATATTGTAAAAGAATCGCAATCATACCAATCCATAATCCAATAACAGTAGGTCAGAATTCATAAGACAATAGTTGTAAACGTAGACGCAAAAGAGCACAGAACAGACAGTAAATATACGGTACACAAACAATGTCATATTCATGAAAGAAAGATATATGGACCTCTGGCCAGAAGACCAAGAAGTGATGTCAGGCAAGCATCATCATCTGATAGGAATTTCTCTTTGAAGAGCTTAAGTGGGCCATGGACTGTATGTCCAAATACAAGCTCAAATGGGCTAAAACCAAGAAACTCTTGAATTGACTCTCTAACAGCAAAAAGATTCCTTCATCCCACTGCTTCTCTGTGTCAAAACAGTAGGTCCTAATCATGTTTTTCAAAGTTTGATAAAATCACTCGAGAGCACCCTGACTTTCTGGACGATAGGCGGATGACCTATCCTTTTTAATGCCTAGCTGATCCATAACTTGTTGAAAAATGCCAGACATAAAGTTTGAGCCTTTATCGGACTGGACACATTTAGGGAGGCCGAATAAGGTGAAACATTTGACTAAAGCCTTCACTATAGACTTTGCCTGTATGTTTCTCAGTGGTATGGCTTCTGGGAATTTAGTTGATGTACACATTATGGTCAACATGTACTCATTTTCTGATCTTGTTTTTGGTAGGGGCCCAGCATAGTCTATAAGTATCCTACTAAATGGTTCTTGAAATGCAGGAATTGGTTGTAAAGGGGCCTTTGGTATGATCTGATTTGGTTTTTCTACCATTTGACATGTGTGACAAGTTTTACAGAAATCCTGCCTAAGATTAGGTCAGTAAAAGTGACTGAGAATTTTGTGATAAGTTTTCGTGACTCAAAAATGACCAGTGCAGGGGGTTTCATTGGCCAGGCGCAATATTTCAGCACGATAGAGCTTTGGAACCACAATTTGATGTTTTATAGCCCAATCGTCATCAACCAAGACATCCGGAGGTCTCCATTTATGCATAAGAATACCAGATTTTGTATAATAGGAAACAGGGCTATCTAAAGTTTTAGATTCGTTTTTGTTGTTGTTCTGCAACGAGATTTGATCTAGAAAGTGTCTGACCTTGGTTAGCAGAAGTTTTACTGGAAGTTTCAAATCCATGAGGGATAACGGAATGATCCGTGTCAAACACCTGACTAAGAAAGGTGTCATTTTAGTCAACATCTGTGACATTATTTTTGAGAATATTTTGTTTCTCAGAAGTTTTCTTTGACATGACTCGAGTAATAGCACGTGAAGGGAAAAGGCCCGGAATTTCTTCCTATATTGGCTCTGGATTCTGATCTAAACTAGGTTTATCAGTCACAAGTGGATTAGTAATGACTTTGTCACCAGCAAGGTCGTTTCCAAGAAGAAGGTGAATCCCTTCAAAAGGCAAAAAAGGCCTAATACTTAAAGTCACAGGTCCAGAAACAAAGTCCGAAGACAAATAGACATTATGGAGAGGAACAGGAATGTAATCATTACAATCTACCCCCTTAATAAGAATTTTAGAACCTGAAAATGACTTTTCAGAAAACGGCAGGGTATCTGCCAACAAAAGAGACTGGGACACCCCAGTATCTGTTAAAATTTTGACAGGGGTAGCGGAAGAAAAATCACTAGAAAGTGATATAAAACCATCATGAATAAATGGTTCGAAAATGCCCATAATGCTATCTTGAGAAGAATTGACCTTGACCTCATTAATTGGGGAATATATGGGGTTTACCTCGGAAAATGTGTTGCACACATAATTAGACTCTAATTGAGTTGATGAAGAAATACAGCCGGTGGGCTTAGATCCACTTTGACGACTTTGACCTTCACGCTTTCTTTTCAATTTGAATCAAACTGACACTAAATGGCCATCTTACTTACAACAATTACAAGAAAGTGTACCGAACTGTTTGTCAGAAGGAGATTGAGACTTTGGATCTGATGATATGGGAGTGTTACCTGAACTCTGTGAACTGTTGTCAATTGATTTTCTACTCTCCTTTGAAAAATTCTTGGATGAAATGGAGGAGTCAAATTTACCGGCATTGTTTCGATAGGAAAGGGACTGGCATGGCTTGCTGAGAAATGAAGATTTGTGGGTCAATGAATAATCATCGGCCAAACGTGCAGCAACCTCCAAAGTATCGGCTTTTTGTTCATTGATAAATGTCTTGATGTCACTCCGAACACACCTTGTAAATTCCTCAATAAAAACAATTAAAATTCCTCAATTAAAACAAGTTGCCATAATTTTTCGTAATTCTGACTGACCTTTTCAGAAGAACACCAACGATCAAACAGTTGTTCTTTTGTTCGAGCAAATTCAACATAAGTTTGATCTTTCACCTTCTCCTAAATTTCTGACGGTAAGCTTCAGGCACCAACTCATAGCCCTTGAGAATTAATTCTTTCACAGAATCATAATTTGAAGATAGCTCTTCTGACCACTGAATGTAAATTTCTCTGGCTTTACCCATCAAAGCACTCTGCAAAAGCATAGACCAGGACTTCTTAGGCCAATTCAGACTCTGAGCAATTTTCTGAAAATGAAGGAAATATTTATCAACATCCTTTTCTTGGAAAGGGGGAACTAACCTGAAATGCTTAGTGATGTCAAAACCGTCTGAAGGGAAGAATTTCCCTGACTGTCCAAGCTCTACATGTTTCATTTCTACCTGTAATCGACGTTCTGCTAATTCTCTTTCCTTTCTTTTTCCTCTCTTTCTTTCTCTCTTTGTCTTTCTTTCATTCGTAATTCTTTCTCTCTTTGTCTTTCTGCCATTTATAATTCTTTCCTGCCTATCTTTCTCTCTCTGTCTTTCTTCCATTTTTAATTTTTTCTTTCCTAATGCCTATTTCTTAAGCTCCAAATCTGCCTGTATTTCTAATTTTCTTAATTCGAGGGCAATACTTGGGCTCATAATCTTTCAAGGCGGATTCCTCAAAATGGCCTGAATCAACTAAATGTTTCGCAATCTTGTACTGAATTTCCTTCTTGCGCATAGATCTTTTGACTTCTACTTTAAGGATATTGGCCAGTGCAATGAGGTTGTCTTTTCTAAAGGAATCAAATGTGTC
Organism: Ptychodera flava; assembly: GCA_001465055.1. Lineage (NCBI taxonomy): Eukaryota > Metazoa > Hemichordata > Enteropneusta > Ptychoderidae > Ptychodera > Ptychodera flava. The sequence continues at coordinate 36,464 of LD353758.1, read as the reverse complement.
CTGATCAAGGTCATCCACAAATTCGTCTGGCTTGAATTCCGCCATGATTGAGTTCACAGTATACAGTAGATTGGAAAAGGCTTGCAAAATGTTGTCAAACAGCTCAGAATATTCGTCTCTCGGACGAGCCCCCAATTATGTTATGTAAAGAGAAAACGAACAAAAGGGTGAACTCAGCAGTTTACCGTGTAAAACGAAATTTATTACGAAAATAAAAGTAATTGCTAGGTCAGGGATAGAAAACAAACTGTAAAAGTGCACAAATTACTCATCTCAGCTGGGATGGCAAAGCTCCAGTCTCAGAGTTGTAACCGTCAGTCCGATGAATGAACAGTCCCTTGGCTTGCAGGCTTGAAGTTGCACAAAGTTCACAGTATAAATCCAGAGTTGGCAGTAAAGGTCTTGAAAGTCTTGGAAATAATACTCCTGGAGTTTCCAGAGTTTTGAATTAACACGCGAGAGACTTAAACCCAAAATGTCTGCCTGCAAGCTGTGCACGTCCCTATTTATACCCATGTGCTTACATAAGAGCATATAAGAACAATCTAGAACTTTTATTGACATGCTACACAGCTAACTAAATTTCCAGAACATTCCAAAAATGACTAATTGAATTCAAGGTTGTGAGGTCATTAAGGGCAGTGACCTTGAGAAAGTTCTAGACTAATGAAACTCAGGTCATGATGAGTGTGGGGGAAAATGACATATATAACAATATTTTCTAATATTATGACTTTTATTTGTATTTTCTGATGAAGGAACGACGTGAAAGTAGGTATGTTAAACTTTCTTGAGTTTGTTAAACATTGTACATATGAGCATGAAACGAGATGCAAGAAATATACGTAAAATGCATGTAACATGAACCTCTTCAATTTCATTGTTATCGAACAACCAGTAAACAATTTAAACACTATTAACAACTGTTTTGTTTCCTGTTCTTAGGTCAGGATGAAAAGGATAACACTGACAGGTAATTTACCCTTATATTTCATTGATTTAGCCCAAATCTTGTTACTAAGGGATTGCATAAGATTGGCAAACTGTGCTATGAAAAAGTAGCAGTCGGGCATTCTTTAAATTCTACGTGTTTACATGATATTAATTATTAAAGATGCATAGCTTCTTAATCATAAAACCATTGTGCTATATAGAATGTTTAATCCTGAACACACTAAAGACATCTGTGAAAATTTTAAAGGTCACCAAATGTCACCTATCAGAGCAACCTATATATGAAAACTCCAAATATTTGTAAAGATACTATTTGCGAAAGAAGAAATTCATTGCTTTTTTGATCGAATTCTAACTCACAACGTACGGCAATTAGTCTCCTAGCAAAGGTGTCACATTAGAAACAATTCAGCAAAATTCCTACCATTAGGAAGGGCGGTTGAATTGTCAAGCTAAGTTTTCACATTCGTCTTGTCTGTGAACCGCCCTTCCCCCCCCCCCCGCATATGCTGTACAAAATAATACAAGAAGTAATAATGTGAAAGAAAATAAGCAAAAAGTGTGTGACACTTTAGGATATAGATGTTAATGCAAGGTCAACAATCAGACCAACGCCTAGAAGAGAAGCAAATATAACTGATTGGATAAAATATGAAGATTTGGAAAATATGTCTTTATCTATGGATGGTATACAACGACGGTTGAAGTGGGAATCTGACATGCAAACAGACGCCACTAAAAAGAGGTAGAACTTTGTTTAAACCTACAAACTGCTGTCATCTCCTAGAAAAATATTTACTCATTAAGTCCGGTGATATATCTGAATATGGCTAGCAGTCTAGGGCTATTTGCTGAATAATGGATAATTTTTCGATTGATCAAATGGCTGTAGCTACTAAGTAGACTATACAAGATCACCTGTCAGTGTAAATGGGTTAAACTTTTGATCTTAGAACGAACATAAGTAGGTTTGATTAATCTTAATCCACCAAAGAAAAATGCTGAACGTCAGTCAGCATGAATTTTTATTAACAATGCCAAATTTCGATCTTAGAGGCAAAACATATCTATGCAGACACCAAATAAAGAAATTTAAAGTTTAGATTGACCTTACGGGAGGTAAACAGTAGTAGGTTTATTGTTGAGATAACCAGTAAGGAAGCATTCATCGCTTTAATCAGCTGTTATGTCGTCCATTTTGGCACTGAGAGTTTTAGTAGACCTCTGCAAACCTTGTGCCCAATATTAGCATGTACTGACAGCCTGCTAACTTTAGCATTGTAATCTATCCTCTATTTTGTATGCAACGTGATAATACGAGTCACATGAACTAATAATTTAAGCTAATCATTGTTTATTATCACATTCCCTTACAAGGTGATAAAAATCTCATTCTGCCAATCTACGTTGCGATTTTAAAAGACTAATTAATTATGAAATGTGATCGCTTCACTTTAATAATAAGCATTAATTAATTGTTTGTTTAACCTTGCGCAGTTATAACCTTATAATCACCCATTTTGCAAAGTTTATCTCTTCGTCAATTTTTAAATGTATAAGAGATAAACTTACATCATTTATTTGCTTTATATTGAAGTTTACGTATGTATTATAAGAATGGAGATTTAATTGTATTTGGACTTTTGCTTTTATTTTTAATGCAGGAAGGATATTGGAAAAGGTATGTTTCATTGTCTATTGTATACTCGACATGACACATACGAGTACAGAACAGACTACGATATTCCGAAGTCATCGTCTTTTGTTGGCACACTACATATGAATGCCGGTAACATAAACCTATTCAATCCCATCATTATTAAACAACCAGTTTCCACTTTAAATACTATTAACAACAGATTTGGTTTCCTGTTATTAGGTCAGGATGAAAAGAATAACGCTGACAGGTAATGCATTCTGATATTTCATTGATTGATTGTAAGTAAGGGATTGCATATGATTGGCAAACCATGATATAAATTATCTAATTTGCAAAGCTTCTAAATTATTCAGACAATATACTACATATACATGGTGTGCACCTGAAAAGACTCACCACATCTCCTGAATGTATTTATTTCACCAAATGTCCCCTGTTTAAGCACGCTATATGTGACAAAACCATAATATGATAAAGACAATGTTGTAGGATAAAAAACACAACGAAAGAGAGAATCAGGTTGAAGGAAAACGCTAACACTCTGTTACCTTTCCCATAATGAGATATATAAATGCCGAATTTTCAAAACAATCCTTCGTCTAGACGACAAAAAAATGTTACTGATGAGACATGAGGAATTAGACGCATAGCAAATGCCGCACTCAATAGCTCTAAGATGGTATTTAGGAAAATTTGTTAGTCCACCTCTCTTGGTGATATCACAAACAACAACGACTGTGTTGTGAATCTGCAAAGCAAAAGACAGCTCTAGAAAGAAGGTAATATTTGTTTGTACCTAAGAACTGCTGTCATTGCACAGGATGGTTTCCACCGTCAACTGGCATTACTTACCAATCTTATAGTTTGAGGCAAAATTAATCTTAACTATGCCAGATCAATGATCATCAACAGCCTACGAAGTAAAAAAAAATTCAAACGTTAATTTCTCTTACTGCCTTTCATGAAGCTTTTGACACAGAATCGAGGAAAATGCATCTCAGGAACATATCTGTAGATTCTCCAATGTGTATATTATTTTTCTGATTAACCACATCTTGGAAATCGTTAGAGGTATTCATCTTCTGTCTTTACAGGAATAAAAGGTATTCCAAAATATGCGATATACTATTGGGAAATGAGAATTCATCAGCTCCCGGTAAACTTATTTTATGCATAAAGACTGGTCAAAAGTCTTGATTTTTAGCTCTCATTTGGTATGCTAAAGACAGCTTATCGTATAAGGTGAATCATATTATTTGCATGTCATGTATGTATGTATATGTGTGTGTGTGTGTGTGCGTGTGTGTGGGGGTGGATGGATGGATGGATGGATGGATGGGTTGCTCGGTGGGTCGGTGGGTGAATGGATGGATGTCGGAGAAGATCAAAAGCTCCCAGACCGCAGCAGCTACTGTCTTAGTATTGGTGTACAGGTGCATCCAGAGGCGGACGTGTGAATTCGTTCAAATGGACATGTTAGAATAGAATCCCGCAAACTGCTGAAACTCAGTAACCGTTGGTCAGATTCGGTTTAAACATGGTATGCAGGTTACTTTAGGTATTCCTAATTAGGTGTGTACAACATGGTATGTAGGTATTAGGGTTAATTGTTTTAGTTTTTAATCAAAAAATCTTTTTCTCTTAAACGTCTTGTCCGATTACTTTGAAAGTTGGTATCCGTGTTCCTCTGGATGACTTCAGTCAAGTTTGTAAAAATTGTCGTGACTTATTTGCATTTGTAATTTTAGGGCAATTTTCCCAATTTTTGTAAAATATTTTTTTTCTCAAAAAAACTACTCATCTGATGGCTCTGACATTTGGTATACAGGCCATAAGGTTGATCAAAATGTGATATATTCAAATGCTTATGAACTTTGCAATTTTTTTTTTTTAGGGAAATTGTAGTCATTTTTGGTCAAAACATGTATCTCTCAAAACTGCTCATTTGATAGCTTTTGATATTTGGTATATTTGGTATAGGTTTGTAAGATTTTTCTAAATATGATACATTGAAATCAGGATTAAATCTGCAATTTTTTATTTTGGGGGCAATTTTTGCCATTTTGGTCAAAAAATTTATTTCACGAAATCGACTTTTCTAATAGATTTGATATTGAGCAGAAACATTCCTATTGATGATCTTAATTTAGTATATTCGAATTATATCTTCTTCAATTACATATATTTGCAGCTATTTTCGCCATTGTGGTCTTGCTGACCTGAAGCGGACTATCAAAGATTTCCTCCTTTACCAACACGTGTCACAGAAAGTTATTCTCTACATAACACAAAAGAGCTCTATCAGCTGCCAGGTTGTTTATTATAAATTTTTAGAGAAATATCTTCAATTTCTTTGTGAAGCTTCCTAATTGTTGTCAGTAAAAACTTTCAGAAATAGTCCACTGTATTGTTTCCATAACTTTTTTTATGTTTTGTTGATATGAACAAATTAATTAACATTATTTTGTGACAAGATATTTTTGGCGATATCATACCTACAGGAACCTAAATACATAATGTAGTGAAATACTCGCAATCATACCAATCCGTAATCCAATAACGATTTATTAAGCATTTCATATAATAAACTGTATTTGGTGTTGAAATGCGGTAAAACAATCATAAGAAAGTACAGCTGAAGGTATTTTAGCAGGTTTGGATTCCAACAAATATATTTTTAAAACATTGATGACATTGTACGAGTAAATATTAGCGCATTGGAAGTCAGAAGTTTGCAGAGCAGCTGACACACAAAAAAATTATTAGCATAGAGCTAATTGGGGTACTGATGTATTAATTAAGGCCACGTTTTGCATGTTTGATTTTTGAAAATGCCAAATATGATATTCTTGAAGTCCCTTGTCCAATTGCAAAAGATTGAGAATTGCTGCACATTTTACCTTGGTATTTGTGGTAGATACAAGAACAGGCTCAACTGTAAATTAATATTTGTTCAAATGAAGTCACCGTTGCTAAAATGCCAATGAACAACAAAAGTGAAAACTTGGTTAAAATATCAATAAACATTGGTCACATTGTCTTGACAAGGAAGCTAACATACCATATTTCACAAAGGTGTTGCATTGAAGTCACTATGAGTCAATCTAAAAGAGGTTGTGGTATACAGATCTTGTAAATGGCAAATGCTCAGCAAAATTATCTAGAGAAAATAGGGCCGGTTGGATCAGATTGACGCAATTAATTTGGATAATAGAGTCACTTGGGTACGATGGATTGAAATCACTCACACACTGAGATGATCTAGCTGTAAAATTCTTGTATTGAAATAAAACAACAATCATGAAAATTTGCCCAAGAACAATACAAGTAATGCTTGAAATCTTATGCAAAACAACCTGAACTAGTGAAGCTAAACAGTCACCAGTTAGTACTTCATATAATGATCAATGCTGATAAAGTTTTACTGCCCGATCAGCAAGTGCGGGCGCTTTGTGTTCTGTTTAAGCTGATTAGTGTCCGTTTTTCAATCAGCCAAGCAAACATAACTGATGCACACAGGACAGCCTTGTACACTCTTTACTGGAAACTTTTTCAAAGAGAAGCAGTTCTCCACATGCAGCAGTAGAACATCCTACAGTTCTACCGTACTGTGGTCCATAGCCTACAACACTTCTTGCTTCATTGTTTTGGAATGCATCGAGTCTGTATAAAACAAGAAAACTCTGTGTGGCCATTTCCAATGGAAACACTTTTTGATTATTCTTGCCTTCAACAGTCTTGGAGTATATATGGTCAACAGTGAACTGGTGGTATGAATCTCTGGGAGATAAAAATGATTCGCTGCATGATTTCATTCTCTGAAGTCACATAACTATAAATCTGAACAAAAGTATAATTATCTGTCACATGAACATCTTTACTTGGAAACTCCGAGGCTTGTCTTATTATAAATTGAACTCACTGAGGGCAATGAACAATACCTATTTCTTACATTTTAGAGATATAAAAAGTTTGTTAGGGAAATTGTTTTACAGTCACCTGTAGACTACTAGTACCATGAAACGTTAAATAATACTTTTAGGTTAAATTCCAATACAATTATTGTTGTCAATATCTGAACTTTCAAATACCCTATTTGAATCAAGTACATTTGTATCAATTATCAAACATCTATAAAATCACAAATTAATTTAGTTTAGCATATATAAAAAAATTCTTCATAGTTTTCTCATGGACTCCAATGTATAGTGAATCAGCATTTTGGTGAAATTCCAAGATCCAATTTCTTGCACACATATCAACCTTTAGCCATTCTGGTCTAACTAAATACTTTAAAGTGAATTATCAAATGTCTATAAATACACAGATTTAGATAGTTTTGTATTCGAAAAAAATTATTCATAGTTTCCACATAGACTACTATGTATAGCGAATCAACATTTCGGTGAAATTCTAAAAATCCAATTTCTTGCACACTTATCCATTTGTAACCACCCTAGTCTAATCGAGTACATTAATATTAATAATCAAGAATACATAAATACACAGGTTTACCTATTTTTCAATTGGAAAAAATATTCATAGTTTCCTCATAGACTCCAATGTACAGTGAATCTACATTTCGGTGAAATTCCAAAATCCAATTTCTGGCAAACACATCCATTTGTTACCACCCTAGTCTAATCATAGGTACATTAATATTAATAATCAAGAATACATAAATACACAGGTTTACCTATCTTTCAATTGGAAAAACATTATTCAGTTTCCTCACAGATTCCAATGTATAGTGGATGAACATTTTCAGTGAAATTCCAAAATGAGATTTCTTGTACACATAATATGCACCTTTAACCATCATATTCTAATCAAGTACAATTATGTTAATTATTCAACGTCTGTATATGCACAAGTATAGCAAGTTTCGCATTGAAAAAAAATTATTCACAATTTTATCATAGACTTCCATGTATAATGGATAAACATTTTTGGTGAAATTCTAAACTGAGATTTTTTGTCCCCATACCAGTTGTAACAACCCTATTCCAATTAAGTACATTTATGTCAATTATCAAATATCTATAATGCATAGATATAGTTTTGTATTGAAAAAGTATTCCATAGTTTTCTCATACACTACCTTGTATAGTGAATCAACATTATCAAAAGCTGGTTATCAATTCAGTCCAAATATCAAATTTTGCACACACACGCTTGCGCAAAAATATAGCGAACCAGCTGTAATTTCTGTCCAATCCCTTTGAGGGGTAATTTCAACATTATAGCAAATCAGGAGGGGAAATTTAAACATAAGCACCTTGTGAGTTTGTAAGGAGGGTCATTTAAAAAAATCTGAATCTTTTTTTTTTGGATTGTATCCCCCGAGGTGTTTGTGTGTGCAGCTTTACTCAAGCAATTGGGGGGAGGGTCATGAAATTTTTTTCATCTTAAGAGGGGGAGTCAGCAATTTTTGGTGCAATGGGTAGGGGGATTCACTTATTTTGACTGATGCGCAGGAAGAATTTGTCGGCCCACCCCCGGCCATATTAACTAAACGCTCCCTTATCAGTGTCAAATACACCCTGAGTTACTTGCTCGGAAAGAGTCACATTGCGGGGCCTCCGTCCAGTCACTTCAGCTTTTGACATGGATCGCCTTATGTGCACTACTTATCACTGTTTCTCTAAATATAACAGTAGACCGTCTCTAAATACAAGTGTTTCCGAATCGCTGAACCGATCATATGGCAAACACTGCGACTATGGGTGCCGTAAACGGTACATGTAATTTTCCCACCTAATGGATAAAATCACGCGAAACAGCCGTGATCTGTATTGGGTCACTCTGTGGTTGATCCTCTACAATTTTGGAATGTTACTCTAATAGAATTTTAATATCATGCTGTAATCTGGCATGCTTCTTAGCTCGGCGATCCATTTGTTTTGCTGCCAAAGCTCAGGGCAGTCAAACTTTTCAAACCTCCACGCTTCCCCCTTTCACTCTCTCGCGTATTAATACACCAGTGTAAACAAGCATAGCAAACACAAACATTTCATGTTAAATGTAACTCTAATAATTTAAAGAATATGTTTATATCTAACAAATAACTCTACTAAGAATGAAAAAAGGTCTCATCGCATATGTAATAAACAAATCACGGAAAGATGGACTACTTGAATATGGGCAGATTACCACATATTAAAGGCAATATGTGAAACTTAGAGTCGTCTTACAAGCGAACGTTACTATAAAACACAACACACAGTTAAACTACAGTGTGTCTTATATAAACGACTTTGAAATATTACAACAGGTAATGCATGATTTCACCTTGTTACACCAACAACGAGTCTTTCATTTTCAAAATGCAGGATAGCACAAACTTTACTGCTCAATCCAACAAGATCAAATTATAAATCAGCAACTCTTACAACTGTTGATGTAAATATGACAATGTTGTGTTTCTAAATGTTTCGAAATTTTGTTTGAAAGGCATTTGTTTCTTTCTATTGTTATTTTGTATATAATGAAATTGTTTGTCTGCGTAAGTCAACTAATGGCATCTATACAAATACCTAGTTTGATGCTTTGAAAAATTTGGTTAGAATGGCTTTAAAAAAGATGTACATATCTGATGCTGCAGGCTTCTTAGTATGTATGTCTGTTTTTGGAAATTTCCCCATTCGTCTATGACACTGCATTTCTTATTTAAGGTTCCAAGACAAGAAATTAGAAATTGACCTTAAAGCTAACCATTCTCTAGTGGTCCTCTTTTTAATATGCAACTTTATTATACAAGTCCCATGAAGCAATTATTAAACCTTTCTATTGTTTTGTTATTACATTCCTTGATAAAGTGATGAAAATCGTATTCGGCAAATCGACATGGCCAATTGAAAGAGAGTTGATAGGTAAAATGTGATCATACGTCTTTTATAATAAATATTTATTAGTGGTTTGTTTATCCTTGCGCAGTCATAACGTTATCATCCCCTACTTTGCAAAGTAGCTATTTCTTCAATGTTTAAACATGATATAAGACAGAAAGTTACATCATTCATGTGCTTGATATTCAAGTTAACATCTGTATTATAACAATCGAGATTTACTTATACTTTGACTTTTGCTTGTTTTTCTGGTACAGGAAGGATATGAAAAAAGGTGTTTCGTTGTCTCTTGTATACTCGACATGACACATATGAACACAGAACAGACTACAATATTCCGAAGTCACTATCTTTCGTTTGCACAATACATTGCAGGTAACACAAACCCTTCAATTCCATAATTATTGTACACACAGTTGCTAATTTAAAAAAATATTAACAACAGATTTGTTTCCTGTTCTTAGGTCAGGATGAAAAGGATAACACTGACAGGTAATTTACTCTAATATTTCATTGATTTTACCCCAAATCTTGTTACTAAGGGATTGGCTGAGATTGGCAAACCATGTCATTAAATAAGTAGCAGTCGGGTACTTTTCAAAACTCTACGTGTTTACATGATATGAATTATCAATCTTGCGTAGCTTCTTAATTATAGAACAGTGTGCTATATAGTACATATGCATGTTTAATCCTTAACACACTTAAGACATCAGTGAATTTTTTGTACGTCCCGGAATGTCGCCTCGCCAAGCACCCTATAAATGAAAAAAACAAAATATGGTAAAGATACTTTTTGCTGGAGAAGAAATTCATTACTTTTCGATCTGATTCTGTTTATCTTGGTGACAGTTAGGGATATACCATTATCATATACGTGTGGCAGCATCAAAAACAGTGGAAACTCTGAAGAATGCCCATTTTTACATCTTACCTAAGTATTTGATTGTGCAACCATAGACCATACAGTGACCAAATGTTGTCTACATTAATTTAATGCATTACAATATTATTACAATAATTGCCAACCATTTCATACGTCAATGAACAGTGCATCAATTTTTGTTCAAATGCAGTTGACTATGAGTATCACAAGCTAAGGTACATAGAAGCTATCAAATACCGTGTATACACTCATTCTGGCTTGCCACAAATAACCAAATGTGAGCAAAGTGTCATTGGCGCGATTTTGTAAGAATATATGGCTAAAGTGTAATCTGCATAATGGTTAATGTTTCAAATAGTCAGATGGCTGTATCTATGTAGCACCAGAGATCATCGCTTAACATTTTGTGATAGAATATAATATAACCATGCAGGTACCATCTAATATTTCGATTGAAGTCAAAGGGGCGGGTAAAAATAGTAAGATATTTTGTTGACATAGCCTCTTAAGAGAGATTCATCGCTTAAATCGGGTACTACGTCGTCCATTTTTGTACCAGGGGTTTCAGTATACCTCTGAAAACCTTGTGCCGATGTTAGCATATGCAGATAGCCTTGCTATCCTAAGCACTGTATCCAGTCCTCTATTTAATATGCAACTTTATTATGCGAGTCCCATGAAGCAAATATTAAACCTTCCGATTGTTTTTCCTACATTCTTTGACAAGCTGACGAAAATCGCATTCGGCCAAGCTACGTGGCCAATTGATAGAGAGTTGGAAGATAAAATATGAATATGAACATCTATTAGTGGTTTGTTTAAACTTGCGCAGTCATAACATTATCATCCCCCACTTTGCAAAGTAGCTATTTCTTCAATGTTTAAACATAAACACTATTGGAATTAAGTTGGGATAATTGGATTTTCAAATTTCTCAAAAGTGTTAGGTCCCTATAGCTGAATGTTGCAATATTGCTAATTACTTATAGAAACACTTTTTAATGTAAAATCAAAAGCAGATGAGATTACATTTGTTGATTAAATCCACATTACTTCACCATCCAATTATCCCAAATTAGTTCCAATCGTGTTCATATAAGACAGAAAGTTACATCATTCATGTGCTTGATATTCAAGTTAACGTCTGTATTATAACAATCGAGATTTACTTATATTTTGACCTTTACTTGTTTTTCTGGTACAGGAAGGATATAGAAAAAGGTATGTTTCGTTGTCTCTTGTATACTCGACATGACACATATGAACACAGAACAGACTACTATATTTCGAAGTCACTATCTTTTGTTGGCACAATACATTGCAGGTAACACAAACCCCTTCAATCTCATAATTATTAAACATACAGTTGCTAATTTAAACACTATTAACAACAGATTTGTTTCCTGTTCTTAGGTCAGGATGAAAAGGATAACACTGACAGGTAATTTACTCTAATATTTTATTGCTTTTACCCCAAATCTTGTTACTAGGGGATTGCATGAGATTGGCAAACCATGTCATGAAAGAAGTAGCAGTCGGGTACTTTTTAAAACTCTACGTGTTTACATGATATGGATTATCAATCCTGCATAGCTTCTTTATTATAGAAAAGTAGTAAAAAATGTGTATATTTGGGATACAAGTCAAAGAATTTCCCCTAAATGGCCGCAAAAACCTCCCCCTCGTTCTTCAAAATACCACTATCACACCTCTTTAGGCTATTGCACAACCCGAAATGCTACATGACGTGTTGCAACAGCCTTCCGGCACATATGCTGCATCGTGCGCATGTCACATATGACGTGATATTGCTAAATGGTTATACTGAGAGAGCTATCATACTTTGTGGGAGAGGTAAGCTCTCATTTTTTCCTCGCTGGCTGTAAAAGACGAACTATACGGGTATTGCTGCAAGAGACGGACTACTAACTGTAAGTATTAGGCTGTTATGTTACTACCGTAGTTTGTTTTTTCTCCACTGTGAATATTTGCCTAGCTACCACTGCATACGTGAGTTCTCGCTTGCACAATAGGCTTGTGCAATAGCAGCCTGTAAATATACTTACCAACTCTCTACTGCTTGCGCAATAGCAGGTGTACCTGTATTAACAGTAACCTTGCTTGCGCAAGGCGTGCAATAGGCGTGCAATAGGCTTATGCGTTAGTGGCCTATGATGTCATGACATAGGTTTGTCACTCTGCATTAATTTTAGAAATTTCCTCCCAGCTCAAAAAATTTCAATTTGACACTACTTTCTAGTACCATTGAAGAATTTTATAATGGGAGGTTGGCGAGCGATGATTTCAGAATAAGTTTATAGAACACACTCTTAGTTTGCAATGCGCTGGAAGGGCATTCTGAAGGGCAGCCAGCGCTGCCAGCACAGATGCTTCCGGGAAGGCTGGCGCAAGCCGGAAGGCCACTGACTACATTTTTTGTTACTCGAGTATAATTCAACACCAAAATTTTTCTCGAATCCGGGGCATTGCCAGGCGGTCGCAAGAAAAAAAAATCATTTCATCAGTCTTTAACAATTTAGACAGTTTTATTATCATGTTCTAAGGTATGCCTTGAGAATATTGCAGGCGGAATATTCTGACTCAGGCCAGACCATATGAAATAGAACCCCAGTCCGCCTTAAAAGAATTGGAAAAGATACATAAGCAGTTCAAAAACACTTTCTTAGAAATTTGTGATGACTACAGACTTCAATGTTTGATAATTGGTGGCGACCGTTCGGCCCCACTTACGTTTTTCCTTCTCAAGAATATACTAAATCCAATTATTAATACGGAAACAGTTGGCCTGGTGGAATCTCCACGGGCTTTTGATTTTGGAATTGCATAGGGCGGCAACAGTGACAGTGATGGCAGCCAGAGATTTTAATAGATAACGTTAGGGGGAGGAACTTGAAAAAGTTTATCATCCACCCAACAAGAACAGTTGGAACAACCCAAGGTGACACTCAAGAACCTCCATAAACTCCTTCATGCTTGTGAAACCATGTGCGCCTATTATTAATGCTCTGTTTGGATTACATGCACTTGGGATGCGGCACCGCCCAGACTCAGTTACTTGTCTGTGGCTCTTGGCAGTTAACTACATTGTACTTCAACCATAACTTCTCAAGAAAATTGAAGGGGGAGGGCTCAAAAGAAAGGCTCATGGTAACGTGAGAAAGTTGCTTTGAAGATCGTGCAAACTTAATATGTGATAGAGCCGCCGGAAGGCTCCATTAACTTGGATGGTACCTGAAACCCGAGTTGCTGCCTGCCAACCCGGGTGACAAACAGAAAACTTTAATCCCCAAAGGTGTTAATGTTCCATTGTTGCGATTATCGTATCCAGCTGGTGCTATGATAGGAACGTCAGGGCTGTAACGACTCACTCAATACCACGGGCACACACATATGCTTGCACATGGAACTATGTTGACAGGAAAAAGTGAACTACCCTCTTTTCAATGCAAGTAATCTAGTTTCTTCTTTAATTTAGGCTCTACACTAAGTTTTAGAAATATTGTGAAACAAAATATCGTTCTTCGTTCATTTTTATTCAAGTTTCCTATTTTCGGACGCTTCACTTCAGTAACGTGCATTGATCATATATGCAAATGCAATCAAAACAGCATGGAACGTTCTTTCCACGTGTCGAGCTTTTTCATGCACATGCAAACAACGTAACGTTGGAGTAAGGACTCCAACAGCTGCGCGTATCCTGTGACATGACATCTCCTATAGAAATGCGGTAAAATCAAATAGTTTATTCAATTCCATGAATTATAGGAACACAATTTTCAGTGATTTAATTCACGGTATTAATTTCACAATAAAACGAATTCGCGAGCTTACTATTAATTTTTGGTGATGTTGAATGTAATTGAAAAAGAGAGCTAAATTCCAGTGTTCATGTTTGATAAAATCCCAAATTGACGACACCCAACGCCAACCTGTACGACACCGTATGTGTACAACGCACCTGCAGTCGACTAGTAGATTGTGACACAGTAAGCTTACACACAATGCAATATCGGTCGACCTGAAATTTGACACTGTGATCGACGTAGCGTTTCAAAAGTACGAAAAATGAGACCAAGTAATTGTTTGTTTATTTAGATTTGATCTAAAACCTCCGGCAACCAACAGACAAAGTCCTACTCTTAAGCAGAAAATCAAAGTTTTCAAGCGTAGACTTTCCCTTCCGCTTAACCATGGCCCCTCCACAAAATGCGATGTCGATCGACTTGAATATTGACACTATGATCGACCATGGATGGATTGATGGTATTGTTTAAACAGCATTTTATTGAAAGGGATTCTATTGTACCATTGCTTTTGTAAACAACATGCAATTTTATGAACTAAATGATGACCTCAAAGTAACAACAAGTGCTGGACGGCACTTTTAACGCTTGTCGGAAATCCTGAGTGTCGGACAGTGGGCCGTCAGCAAGTCAGGCGCCGACTGGCGTGGGCCATGCTAAAAGTAGTTCCATCAGTGCTAATGTTTTGTTTACACTAAAAGATAATCTGTTCGCATATGTTGACATAGAGATTAATCCTCTGATAACCAACTCAGGTTAGTCGGGTACTTCTAAGTTAATAGCGCGTTCCCCTAGTGATTTCTTTCCTCTCACTATTTTCGTCTTCAGAATTCGTTCTACTCTGTACAGCTGGTTAGTGAATTCCCCCCTCATCTGTCTGATGTCTGTCGGGTTTGCGGCCACTTTTCTCAATTATGTCTTTTAGTGCCTCCTGAGTGTCATCAGCCGTTTTTGACCTTATCAGCCTGGCCCATGTATATTTACTTAGCACATCGATTACTATCAGCATATATCGAATGCCCTTATCCTCTTATGCAAACGGTACAGGTCTCTCCAAAAGACCAGCTCGCCACTGTTCGTCTATCTCTGATTCGAAGACGCGCTGCCCGCCACCGCGAGTGACCGGTTTATGTAGATTATAAGTTAGCTTAGTTTGCAACCAGTCCTGTACCTATTTCTTGGTTACTTTCAGTCCGCCAGCATGCGCTGCCTCATATAGTTTTTGTACACCTCCCAAACCAGCATGCGCTGCCTCATATAGTTTTTGTACACCTCCCAAACCAGTTTACGGGTTGTAACATAGTTCTCTTAGAGTTTGTTCCATGGTTCCCTATCTCTATATAGTTACACGAAAAATTGCACGCCATACGGGTGACGTAAACGAATTACAAGTTTACTGAATAGCGTATTTTTCCCGTTCTGAGAGCTCTATTCCATATTCTTTTATAATAGTCTTGTTGTCTGTCTTGCTCGGTGTGTAAAAAAGTACTAACATCTGCATGTTTCCCCTGAAGGGTTTACTGATACTAGTATATTGTTGAGTCAGAACCAAGACAGATAATCCATCATATCTGGCACTGAAAGTGAGTTTGACAAGAACATCACTGCGCTTCTTCATATCTTTGGACGAGGCACAGTCGTTGAGGAATAAGAGAGTGTTCGTACAGGCCCATTGCCTTATGTATGAAGGCTATAGTTTCGTGCACAGCATCGAGTCCCACCAGAAACACAAACACATTATCATCCCCCGTAAATATGATTTTTTATTATACGTTTTGTTGTTCATGAATGTCGGAAAAATGAAGAGTACGTATTCAAATTTCCCTAGGTACTGTCCGGTGAGTAGATTCATCACATACTTTGTTTTGCACAATTTGTCCGTCCAGTTATAATCATGTTGAATGGTGGTTGGAGCGCGGTCGCGTAAGCCTGCATTTAATCTATTTACTGTACATAAATCCAATGAATATGGCTAAAGATAACAAACCAATTTTGCTAAATTCATGAATCGGGTCCACATCCGCACCAGCGCCAGTGGTGTCCGCAGCCCTCCAGCTCGCGCCAGCAGCACCTGCAACAGCAGCAACTGCGTCTGCCGTGTTAGGCTGCCCTCCGACAGGCGGTAGCTTGTCCCGCCACTGCACGGCATCCCCGTCCCCGTCCATTGCTTAATTTATAGGGTACCTGGCGCTTTCTTTGATTTCCATAATTATACCTCCGTTTACCCTGAAGACCATAGTTTCTGTTGCGTATTGCAATTCATGTACCCTGCAATCATCGGACCTGAAAAAATGACTATTTTAGACTGCAAGAGAAGTAAATTGGGCGAATCGACCATATCAAGTTTTACAACCGCACTCGTTATTGTGTCTTGGTATCACCGATAACTGACTACTTTGTCGGTATTACGAATTTCATCTTGGAGGAGAATGCCAAATTCTTTTGGGACTTGCTGAGCGCTGCCAGTATCGCCTATTATGGTACTAAGAAAATTTGCTTGTGCGCCAAGGATGCAATAGACATATGCTTCAAGGCATTCATTGAGGCGGGCGAGACCTGGCTGTGTTAGGCCAGAGTCTCTCTTCTGAGGAATGAAACTTGTATTGTCCCTCTGATCCATCATTTCGGAAGAAATAAGTGTGGTCGGTCTTTGTTGGGATGTTTGTAGTAAACATTGTTGGAGGAGAGGAAAAAGTCGTGACTATTGTATACATTAGCAGGCTGCCGAACGAGGCCGCCGTTCATGTAATATTCATAATATTCATATCGAAAGTCGGACTTCGTGGGACTTATATTCCCAAATTCACTACAGAGAAGTTTATATTTAACGATCCTTTGTCGTCTGGGAGTGCAACCTCCATTTCATGAAGGATCCGACGTACTGTAAAGTATACATGAAAACGACAGAATGATCGTATTTGCAGCAGAAAGTTGCTGTCCAGGTCTCCTTCCGCTAGGAGACGGGTGAATGAAATACCACAACCAGCGGTGCTGCACCATACAATTCAGTTGCTGGTCCCAGCATTTCATGCGTGGGCCGCCCAACTACACATTACTTTCTTTGGCTGATCTGTGAGTGATTATATTATCTTTGAGTTATATCCCGCTTGTGGAAAGTAAACTTATCTGTCTGCGTTACATATATTTCTCAGTCCATGAGAAGGGGTTTGATGTCATGGTTTAGGAGGAACAGCTGCATGTTGTACTGCGCGCAAGCGCTTATTCAGTTGAAAGGCAATGAGGAATGCATTACCTGTACTCATGACTACTTATGTGTCTCTATAAATATACAGATAGATTTTAATGAAGGAGAATATTCATAGTCTTCTTCCACATATTCTTCTTCTCCTTACATTCTCATTGACGACTGTGCTTATACTGTAATTCGGGTATAGGTTTAAGGGTATATTTTATTTTTTACTAAGAGTAGATAAAATATTGCAAACAATGGAGAATATCATGCAATCGGCGGCAGCAGCGAATGCAACGTCAGCGGCGTCTGAGCGAGCCACAAGAGAGAAAAAGTGTGCAAAAATATTCTATATCGTTGCAAGTGGTCAAAGTAAGTTATTTTTGGCAAGGAACTTTCAATTAAAAATGTGGAAAAATACAATGATGATACGGTTAAAAAGCCTTTAAAGTCTATGAAGTGAAATACAGTTCCCTTATAAGCGATACCGTCACCCAAAGTTTCATAGACCTAGGAGCCTGCACAATCAGTCAGGTAGTTCCAATCGACGACCGAGAAAAATATGCCGCCGATCTTAAACATAATTTAATAAACAGTAAAATAAAGCATATATGAGGACGCATAGCCTACACATAGGGGCCCCTACTTGCTCTAGTTTCCTTGAGTTTAATAACAGGTAAACATGTGGATTAAAAAAGGACGGGTTTAATCCCTTGCCAAAAAAACATACCGGAAACTAGATGTAATGTATACTCAGACCCTGTAAAAGTATCATATAGAAAAAAATTGTAGTAAATGCGTATACTTGAATCCTACTGCACATGCCTAAGGTAAGAAAAATTTGAACGAAGCTGCCCCAAGAAATAGTTTGTAGTATCCGTGTACGCTCAGTCCCTACAATTTTGCAGGAAATCTTCATGAGAGTGCAAGGTTAGAATTGTCGACAGTTCCAAGGCTATGCGAAACCTACATAATTTTGCAATAGCCATGGTCTTTGCCAGAGTTCATCATTACAGAGTCTAAACTTAACTGTGCACTCTAAGCAGATAACTACAGTCAAAGTCAGAAATTGTGAAGAAAATTTACAGCAGAGTCTAAGTCAGATATATGTATAGTGTGGATACGCTTCAACTGTACACTCTGACTGGATGGCTAACTGAATTCTGAAATCAGCGATCGAAATCGCCACAGATTGAGACAGCAACATCTATTTTACACGTTGCATGTGCTAACTTGTGGTATTCACATGTCCTTTAATGCTAAACCATTTCATCCAGGAGACTAAATGTAGAGCTGACACAACTTGCCTTTGCATGACTATGAAATAGCATGATGACAAAGCTATCTAAGTTTGTGTTCTTCTTACACAAGAACTGCACTTCAAAAACTATATCATTGTTTGCAATCATGCATGAATGCTTATTACATAGAACTGCATCTACAAAATATTTAATATACAGTAAATTCATCTTTATTTAATTTTAAATCAGGCACGTTGCATGGTCCAAATCAGTCTTTTTCAAATGTATTAGGAACATGACAAACAAAGTTACTATCTTTGTTGCATGTAGCAACGGAAACCATTACCTCATAAAATTTGGCTTACAGGGATGGCCACAACTGCTTGTTCTTCTTTATGTAAAAGTTAAATATGTGGAATGGAGCAGTGAGAAAGACTGTCAGGCACATATTTTTCTTTCAACTCTTCAAATTGATTTATGACAGCAAGATGTTCTACCCTTTTGCAAATACACACATCTGAACAGAAATCTGGATTGGGACAATAAAGTATGCACTTTACTTTCGTACTTGTTGTACACAATGAAACAAATTTATAAGTAACATGGTCAAGCAGAAATACCCTGTACTTAGGACATTACCTGTAAATTCAGTAGCATTCCGTGCCTTTCTTGAGGGAGACCATTCACAACAATGTACACAGGCCAAAAATGAATTTTTATGAACAGAAAAGTGCTACACCAACAAAGTTGATTTGAAAAGAGACATGCAGCTTCTGGTTTTTCTTTTCATGATCAGTTTGGATGAATAATCCATCTGTTTGAAAATGCTTCTTGTACAGCTTTCTGTCCAGAACATCTTGTATATATTTGGAATGATTCTGTTGTGTCCATATTGCAGACCACTATGTTTGCCTTATCCTCCACAATAAAGAATATAAAGCAATTAATTATCTGTACACTGCATGTTCTGCAAATCTTCATATTATTATAAATGCCCCCCTAATAGTATCCTAGGTTCACTATATGCAATAGTTGTATATATTTCAATATGCATGTACAGTCGTGTAATTCAATAAGCTTTACAATAACACTATTAACAAACTATGACTTCTCTTAAATTGTGTCCTCTGTGTAGTCTACTGTGAGGCAGATTTTCCTACTTCTACATTCTCTACATTGGCAAATAAAAATATCTAAATTGAAAATCTTCCATATTGGTTGTGTAATTTAGAGCTACATACTGACAACGCAACGTGGTTTCAAAGAAGCCTGTATGTCATGTAAAAACCAACTTATAGAATTATGTCAATCAATACCCTGTGCAGTAGATGGTTGATTTTTGCAATTGGCACTGTCAAATTCAGTCCATTCGCGCATTTAGAAACAAACTATGCTGTCCGAGCATAAATAATTTAGGGCAAATAACACACGCATCTACAGTTCAATACAATTTTAATTTTTGCTGAGAAAACACAGTGTATGAAAAGTATTAAAAGTGAGGGGTGACTGAGCAGTTGATTTAAAGAATTTAGTGTGGGAATAGTTATTTTTAATCACGTAAAAGAATATGCAACATATCAAAATATTGGACTACGTATGTGAGAATCAATGGCGTTGAAAGTTGCTCCACTATTGGTAGTCACCAGTACTTCCGCGTTCCGGTTCTGCATTTGCGTCTCCGACCATTTCACTCTCGCAATCATCTAATTCAGGGTTGTTGTCAATGTCAGTTTGCTTTCATACCATCATAAACTCGTAATAACTGGTTATCATTTCGTTATGTCGAATTTCGGTATGCATATCGCTGCAAATGCCGTTTCGAGTTGACGACGAAGGCCTATCACTGTGCCATGCGTACAATGCGATCACCAATACTAAGCTAGCTGCTTCTGAACCCATTGAAGAGACACGTTGTCACTGGTGGCTGCTTCTGAGCTTGGGAAACACAATGTCATCGTTGCTGTTCCATCGCCATCTTGTCATTCGTTGTAATCCTTTATATGGGCTTTTCAAATGGCAAAGATAAAACAGTGATCGTTTTTCTTGTAGTTGATCAACGATATTGTTCCTTGTTGTTTACTGCATCCGCCATGTTTGTATGATGAATGGTACCGTATGCAACACGCATTGCCATTGGCTCTCACAAAGGTCAAGGGTCAGTGTCAATAATCCAACATCCAACTGTCGTAATAGTTTTCGCTTGGGAACCAATTTGAGGAATAATTTTTGTTCATTTGTTAGTTTAAACTATAAAAAAACAGGTGATTCACTTAAGTTTGAAATTATCTAAAGACCTTATCACTGCATTACGAATCTAACCAATGGCACGCAATGTTTTCATTCTGGCGGTACTGCGCACGCGCAAATTGATCATCGTCCCAGAGCGGGTAGATTTGGAGACTGGATTTCGATCAACAGCAGCTGAGAGCAGTGTAACCGTACCGTCCGCAAAAACTCATTCTAGCGAACTATAAATCGTCTAACTATGGGAAAATCAAGAGGCAAGAAAGTATCTACTCACTTTGGTGACCACGGTAAGTATTCAGTATGAAGTTTTATGGTTTCAGTCGTGCAATATTTCGAGTCATCGTTATTCGTCGTATGCCATGCCTATTGGTAGGCATTTGCATTTGACCTTCGTTCATGGATACACAAAACCAGCCAAAACCCGACAATCTTTGTATCTTAACTATGACCGAACCTAATTCTCATACATTTTGAAAGACATTGAGGTATAATATCCGCACTGAACCATGATTATGATATAGAAAATTTGTATCATTGTCTCCACAATGTAAGGAAGGGTTATGTAATAACAGACCATTCAAATCCCAAGGTATCAGTGATTGTCCGTTAATTCTGAACTAGCCCATATCACATGCATCTTCAACCAATTATTTGTGACAATTCCAGTGGAGTGCATGGCCACAGAATGGCAGACCCAGAAAACATGTTATCAATGGACCATGCAGCTCCATCTTCATATTTTCGTTAAATCAAGTTATTGGTAACAACTGCGTGATGATGTACGGTACATGGTAGTAGACAAAATAGTATAATTAAATTTCAGATTTAATGTCAAGCATAAAAAATGAAGGTAAACAGTTATCTATAATTACTGCCTAAATATGTAAGAACATGATGGCAGGAAAAGTGGCTGCTGCATGCCCATCTTCAATAATAAATGTGAAAATTATGAAAGAGTACACTGCAAATACTGTAATTGCTTTTAAAGACAGTACTTATTTTTCTATTTGGTAGCAAACATTTTACCTGCCTGTGTCATTCTGAGCAGTACAGGTTTACTGATGAAGTTCTTCATAGTGAATTTATTTTACAATTTTTTAAAAACTGCATGTTTGTGAAAGTTGTTGAGTACTTTGATTACATAAATATTGTAATAAACGAGGTCACATACTAATTTTATTTTTATTGCATTTAATATTTCTTACAATGAAGATGCTTGCAGTTACACCTGGTTCAATAGTATTTACTTATGAACAGCAGATGAACAATGCAAGAAATACACTGAAAGAATCTGGGACCAAAGCAGCACTCTTCCTGCTGCAATGCTTCTACAAAACAAATGATTTGGAAAAACTTGAAGGGAGCTTACTGTCGTGAAAGTATTGATCCTAATGCTGTTTCTGCAATTATTGGTAAGTTTCATATATTCCTTTCTCTTTCCCTACAAGCACCTCACATAGTACAATGAGTGTAACTTTATGTGAAATTAAGTTTTTTGTGATTTTGCTCACATGAAGTCCATGTTGACTATTGTTATCTAACTATTGATCAACAGATACTGATGGAAGCAGAAGTGACGATGGAGGTGGCAGTATCCATGACAATACTCCTCCACAGCAAGTACACTCCATGCATTCTTTTTTCACAGAGTTTTCCTCAAATTAAGTACGCTCTACGTATACAAAAGTGTTCCAATATTGGATAGCTTTAAGTGGCATCACATTGGATTCTGTGTTCTATATAGGTACACCCTATGTGTAAAACATGTATCTTTTTTCTGTACTGATCCTGTACAAAGATAATACATAGTCTTGAGAAATATGTACACTTCATGGGCTACCTTAAGTATCCAAAATGTTGGGTGAATTTTGGTAAGGGATATAATACCAAAATAAATGGCCTTACCACAGACCCTGCAAATGTCTTCGCCACCACAAGCACCGCCAGGTACACAGCAGTGCAACATAAAGACAATTACCCTCCTGAGGACGAAGCACCCAGGGAGTGTTGCAGCCGCAACAGTGTGATAGCTGGTATAAGAATTGTTATCTAGTTTTATGTGTTATAGGTGTTTCATTGACTGCACTAGGACTATGTTGGGATGGGCTCAACATATTTGAGCCAACGCCCACCTAACCCGATCCTGCAGAGCCGAGCCAGCGCTCTACATTGTACTAGATGGATTATGTTAAATTTAACAATAATACTAAGAACGCAGGTAACCATAATAAAGATTATGTCCTTCGATATAAAGACCGAGAAAAACAGTTTGTCCTGGCCGTTGCTGCTGTTTAAGAACATAAACATTCTCTAGAGTTTTCTTGTCTGGAAGATGTAGATGAAACTATAGTCATTACAAAGTGTGCAAATGATCCTAATCCCTTTGCTCCAAAATGGGATGGGTCTAGTCAGAATGGTCTAGATGTTGTGCTGTACAATATCTTAGAAATATTGGATAGTGTAATTGCAGGTTGGGTTATTGAACTGCCGGGTACTCCAAATGTGATTTATTTCGACAGTAATGATAACAAAAATAAGTTGCTTTATTTTCCCCGTTGGTTTGGACCTAAGTATCCGTACACCCTACTACTCGGTATACCGATTCACCTCAAGACAGTCCCTCATACTGCAATCATTAAATCAGTTTGTACACTGCAAGGATGGATAAACTCTGGAAAGAATTACTGTTCATGCAATGCTAGCAGGTTTCCAGTTAGATTATTTTGGGACACAACTTTGCGAAAACTGGGACTGGAGAGTGTGGGAGATGGGGACGAGCCGTCGCCAGCTGTATTAACTTTTCAGACAGCCAATCAACTAATGACAGACAATATGAAAATACTTCAGCATGGTACAGTTTTAGGTATTAGATGAATAAAATAAGCTACAACAGACGAGTTTGACGATTTGATCGGAGTTTTCTCAATGAAAACGAACAGCAAAACATCTTGTGGTATTATTATAAATGTCTATAGAGATGGTAGTGATATAAATAATTGAGTGTTTTGTTGGTGGGAATAGAGTAGAAGATAGTAAAACTTCATTTGTCCGCAAAGATGCAAGTGTAAACACACTAGATATTAGTGTCATTCACTTAAAGCATCTCGTTTAATTGAAATAATGGTTTTCCCTCACATTTTGAGCTCAGAGGAAAAATCTAAAATTACAGCAATGTAACTGCTGCAGAGTGACAAACCTATGTCATGACGTCACAGACCACTAACGCGTAAGCCTATTGCATGCCTTGCGCAAGTAAGGTTACTGTTAATAAAGGTACACCTGCTATTGCACAAGCAGTAGAGATTTGGCAAACAGATTGACTGGCTGCTATTGTACAAGCCTATTGCACAAGGGAGAACTCACGTACGCAGTGGTAGCTAGACAAATATGCCTCTTGGAGAAAAAACTGTATGAACACAACAGGCTAATACTTACAGTAAGTAGTCCGTCTCTTGCAGCCATACACGTATAGTCCGTCTTTTACAGCCAGCGAGGGAAAAATGAGAGCTTACCCCTCTCACACCAGTTCGTGCACAGTCTAAAATAGGAGACGTTTGCTGAAGTCATGATCTTTGTATTGGCCAATCACAGAAGAGCATTTTTCATGAATATTTAAATTATTGAATGCGGAAGTGAACCTACGATTTTGCAGGGACGAGCTCATTGGCATCTTTTAGGAGGTTTTTTAATCCCAGTTGACAGATATTCGGTGTCTTTTAGATGAGATTATCTCCAAAATTGACTACACTTTAAAATGGCAGCTTTGGAGGTTGGTACGTGCAAGATGTTTCTCATTACATCATTTTGAAGTCGGTCATTAAAATATGCAAATCGCCATTACACTTGCCTGCCATTTTAAAGTTCACAGTCAACTCATTTTTACGGGCGTTTTACGATTGTAGTTCTAGCTGACTTAGTTATGTCTTAAATCATTCTAAGGGGCAGAAATCAAGCTTTCTAATAATGCCTAACACATGGGTGCCATGGATAGGCGCGCAACGGTGTTCGGTTTTGAAAAAAACACCACAAAGCATTGTTGATCGCCAGTCGCCTGACTAGTAGTATATTGCAGCCGGTAGGTACCCATGAAGTAGTATATGCAGTATATGCATGCATATGTAAAAATAGATGCACATATTCACTGATTGTCTCGATGAAATAAAGTGAAAGCAACTCCACACATCGTTCATATCTGAGTTGTTTGTGTTTTTGTAATTGTGTATGATGTTGTGTATATTGTGTTTGGCTGTTTTATGTAGAGTGTTGATTAGCCATGAAGGAACATGTCAGTCACTTACTAGTATGTGCCTTGCACTGGAGCCGCCGAGCGGAGAGACTATTTGCGATCCTTGACTCTACGTTTCCTAAATAGTGTATTCTTCATCAGTCACAAAAATTCATTTTTGATAGGTGGGATGTGTAGAATGATTGATTATTGTATGTGTTCATAGGTGGTTCTACTGAAGTTTGTGATTAAGGAAAAAAGCGAGAATGTCCATGGTTGGGTCTTGTTGTGTTTGTGTGTGCTCGAGTGAATCGGAGATCCAGCTATGGCATTTATTAGTGTATCACCTATATTTCTGTTCCTTTTCACTGTTGTGGAGGGACCATTTCCTGTTGTATGCAATTAGATGAGACTAGAGTATCGTCAGTGCTGTTTTTTTGTTTGTTTTTTTTTCAAGTTGTCTCCTTATGTTCCGTTTCTCTGATTATTTGTTCAATTTCATTTTTTGGTCACGATGTTGATCATCAACGGCCGGAACGACGAAGCACGGTCTGGACCATGGACGAAGACATGAAATGACTGGCCATCCAATGGTTACATCAATTGTGAGTCCTCAGCTAAAAAAGTGTGGAAGACCATGTGAGAGTATCGTCCGTCCATGGCAAGAACTTCACAATGTTTAAGTTCCATGATTCTGTTGTTTTCCTCGATAGTCAGAGTCCAGCAGTCATGATATGCCTATGTGCCAGACTAACAGACGCGTAACATGTTGTACATTTCAAGGTTGGCAGCGGTGTTCTGCATGATGTTATCGACACGGTCATTTGTTTATTTTAGTCACATGGGAATTTTCGGATATATTTTAAACGTCTCGTATTTTAGAGTGTACACGAACTGCACACAGGATGAAAACTCTCAGTATAACCATTTCGCACTATCACTTCATACGTGACATGCGCACAATGCAGCAAATGTGCCGGAGGGCTGTTGCAACATGTAATGTGGCATTGAGGAAGGAGGGGCAGGTTTTTTTAGCCATTTTGGGGAAATTTTGTGACATGTATACCCAATATAGACATTTCTTTTACTACTATGTTTAATACCGAACACACTTAAGAAATCTGTGAACTTTTTATAGGTCACCGAATGTCGCCTAGCCAAGCACCCTATGAATGACAAAAAACCAAAATATGATAAAGATCCTTTTTTTTGCGGGAGAAGAAATGCATTACTTTTTCGATTGGATTCTGTTTATCTTGGTGACAGTTAGGGATATACCATTATCATATAGTTGTGGCAGCATCATAAACAGTGGAAGCTCTGAAGAATGCCTATTTTTACATCTTACATAAGTCTT